>ML777877.1:334005-352086 GCA_009831015.1 Picea engelmannii
CTTCTATCCAACAGAAGCAGGTCGACAAGGTTGTAGCAAAGCACGAAGATTCCTTCTGCACACAGTCATCTAAAATAGCCAGACTAGTTAAAAAGGTCCAAACCTTCCAGCCACAGGTTCGTGACAGATTTCCACAAACTAAGCAGTGCGACTTCTCCAACAAGAAAAGCAGCTCACCAAGATGCAAATTCAACAAATGCTTTTCCCTCTCCCCCGGGAACTCAACACAATGGAGACCATTGCTTCCTAAGGAGGGAGGATTGATCCAGGTGAATATCGGTGGCCACCCACCTTTTCCAAATGGCTCAAAATAGTTTTCTGGCCAATTTGGCAATTTACTATTTTTAGCAGGTTTTAACTTCCGGGGCCATTTTGAGGGTCCAAATGAAGGTTTTTCGAGATCGAGATTCTCAATGATATCCAAAGGCATTATTGAGCCCCCAAAATGAATCTCCTCGATGATACCTTTCCAACGAGCTATCGCACGCCTAAAACAGAGATCGTATGCAAAAGTTACGACCCCGGGAAGTTGATGTACTCACTTACCCAAACGGGGCCCACATGACTTTTGGCGCTTCATATCCTAGGGTTAGGTTTTTGGATGTCTAGGACTTTTGGAATTCCTGTCTATTGTAAAAAGGCCTTCCGAGCCTCATTGTAATCATCTTCTTGCAAATGCGAGTAGTCGTCACATCTCTTCTCAGAGATAAGCTGCCACCATTCTAGCGAGTCTTTCACTCTGTATTTTTACAGTCTCTGTACATTTCTCTGATTAATAGAAATCATGTATTACTTTATATCTGTGTTTATGGTTGCATCTCTAATACATTTCTGTTATATTATTGAATATCTACAATATCTCTGTGCATTTATTTATTATATCTCTTCTCTCATTTCGTGCCGAAAATAATCCGGATCAGATTTGATTGATAATCAATTTAGAATCACCCGTTACCATTATATGTTTGGCACCAACTTTCTTCATTAGTTTCAGGCCGAGGATCAAAGCTTTGTACTCAGCTATGTTGTTACTGCATTGGAAATTCAGTTTGTAGGAATGGCTCTCTGAATACCTTGATCTGTGATTATGTAACCAAACTCCATCTCCATCTCCCTCTTTGATCACTGTACCATCGAAATCCATGCTCCAAAAATTTGCTGGCAGTTCCTCACTTTCCACAATTTCAACCTTTCTTGCCTCAATGATTGCTTTATTCTCTTTCAAATCATGTGTATCATCTTCTAGATAAGCGATCTTTTCTTCCAAATCACCATCATTGTATAGAATGAAAGAATCCATATCAGAGTGTGCAGAGTATAGTGGTAGTTGTGTGTCTTTTCTTGACTGTTGACCATATACTTCATCAGGGTTTCTCTGTACAATCTCCCCTGTTGTCTGAATACCAGGATGGTGGCATGGGACATATCTAGCTACAGGGTTCATTTCAGCTCACCTCCCCATGATATTGATAGTAACATACCATATTTTTGGGGAATGTCTATGACTACTATATCCATTACCATACTCTTTGCTGGGATTTGAGCTAGGGTGATGCATAAGTCTTTAATCAGGCCTATACATTTGACCTTGCTAGAGTCAAACGAATGCAAATCCTTGTAGGTTTTGGTAACCTCGAGTCCCAACTTTTCCATCACAACTTTGGGCATTAGGTTGTGAGAGGCACCTGAATCCAGCATAGCATTGTGTAATATCAAGTTGTGGATATTTAGGCTGATGTAAAAAGGTGCCATGGCACCATTATCAGTTTGACCATCAACTTCAAGACCAAATAGGAGCTCTAGTCGGTCATAAACAAGATTTACCATGTTCGAGTGATTTACAGATCCAACATTCAAACACTTAGTACCTATCTCAGGTTCAATGCTTAAAGATTTAATCACCTGTGACCTGTAAGCTTTCTTGTTCATCAACTCGAAGAGGGGAATGGGAATCTTCAATTTAGCTAGTTCCACTTCAAGGCTGAAAGTAGTGGCAACTTTGCTTAGGGTTTTTACCTTTGGTTTATCTATCGTAACTCTATGACCACGTGCCCTTGGTTGACTGGTTGATGAAACTTCAATATGATTTTCTCTTTGTAGAATTTATGGAGTTTTTTGTGCAAGAGATTCATCATTATTCCTCTCAGGGACTTTCTTGGGAGAGTTTTCTGAGGTTTTATTGGTTTCGACTATTCTCTTTATTTCATTAGCCTTCTTTGTTTCAACAGCCTTCTTTGGAGGGTTTTCATTTTCCCTCTTGCTCCTCAGGTTATACTACTTATGGACCTCCATTATAGCATTCTGTTGGTAGCCAATTCACATTTTTATATTGTCCTTATAAGCTGCCTACACCATTGTTTTGCAACCCTTGATTTTCATCGCGATCTTTGAATAAAAACGACACTATTATTTCGTGTATTTGCACACTTACCTTTGTTCTCGTTTTCACGACTGCAAGCGTGAAAAATTTAATTTCGAAGTCACATTAAAATCGTCACTGGATTGTTATGGTTACTCTTGTCTATGCATTCATTGTGTTTCCAATTTAAGTATAGTCGCACAGTTGGCAAGACTCCAAGATATTTACTCATTTGGTATCCTTTAATTATTAATATGACTTTTTTTTTATGAGACTGTGATGATATACTTATAATCGAGTTTTTGATACATTGGTGTTTTGTTGTTCAATAGTCTTTCATAGATTTCCTTGACATATTGGTTTCATGAAAACACATTGACTTTGTGGTTATACCCTTGGTGTAATCATTTCATACAACACATATTTCATTTGATCGAACCCTTGGTGTTGATTTCGAATCATTATTTTTGGTTTTAAAACTATGCTAATACTATTGCTTGCACAAATTTTTGGTCGACTTACTATAGATTTCATTGATTATTTGAATGGCATGGTTTTTAACATAGGTAATAGTGGTTTGAATCGTTATATGTGTCGTCGGTTGTACTGTGGGAAATGACTATTTTGCATGGGCTGAACTAGCTCCACCACCTTCTCACATTCTTTCATTAATGCTTTCCCCCTATCCCGGGTCACCCCTGGTGTTTTTGGGTAAGCCTGTGAGCATTATGCCCCTGTGTATACTCTATTCGAACCCTAGCCCGTGCACCCTACTCACTGTGTGCCTGTCTATGGCGCCTGTGGTGCGCATAGAGCCAAATGGTAGCCAAACTCTGTTGCTATTTGATAATTCCCATAAGGATTTAGAAAACACTGGTTGGATGGTGTTTATACAGAGGTTCGAGGGTTACAACCTTTCGGTTGCCCAAAAATTTTCCCTCACCTTTGACGGGTGCAGGGATAAAGTCGATGACATACAACTCGAGCTCAATGAGAAATTCAAAAGCTCTACTACAGGACTAGCAGCTACAGGCCAAAGGTGGTTTAAAAACTCCAAAGTCGACGAGGTGTCGTGGCCTTTACTATTCGTATCAAGAAAGATTGTTTCCTGTGATAAAGGTATGCCTATTTCTACCCTCAAACCCAGGTGGCACGATCTTTTGGTAATTGTTAAATAGTTTGTGACCTGTGAAGGTCGGTATGGCTTGGTATTTTTGTATCACCTTCGGTTATTGATGAATTTCATGGGCTATCCTTTGAACATGCCACATTAATTCTTGTGTAGTCTTTAGAAGATGTCTAAGAGATTCAAGCGGGAGAAGGTTGATACCAGCCTTCTTCATCATGGCTTGATTAAACTCATCATCGTCCACCATTTAAACCTTAGTGGCGATAATTGGCAAGCCTTTCTATCTAGAAATGGCTTTTCTAACCCAGAGTCTGCTCAAATCGATAAGGCTGTGGTTAATGAGACTTTGGCTGGACCATCCGTGCCACTTCATATTCTTCTACCCCCTGTCAAACCCTCAGTTTTCCCCGACTTGGACCTACCTGATGCCTTGGTTAACCTGTGTGCTAAGGATGATATTAAGGCCTTCAAAAGACCTGGGAGGAAGAAATACAACAGTAATACTACTGTCGACAGAAGGGGGAAGAAAAATGCTCGATTGATATCAAGACTTGCCCCGAACAAACCTAAACAGAACATCGACCAAAAGCCCATAGTGTTGAGAGAGGACTCAGACTCCAATATTGAGCATTTCCTAGATGAAGAGTAACCCTATTCCCATGGCCTATGCTCTAAATAACCCTATGAATATGTCTCTAACTTACCTCCTTGCCTAAAAAATGATCCTAACTACTCGGAAATCAAGCTACACAAGGAAACCCCTGGTAAGTTGAAGAAGCCCTCGCCTGGGATACCGAAGCCAAATCAACCATCATGCATCCAATGTAATGCTTGTCTAGAGTGTTATCACACCGAAGTTCTCTTGTTGCAATCAAAGATCAAATCGTTAGAGGAACAAGTTATAGTGCTGTCAAAAGAAAGAGACAGGCTTCAAGCCAGTGAAAAGAAACAAAAAACCACCGGTTCGATTGTCTTCAGGAATGTCGAAGCGGCAACAGCCTTTGTCAATTCAAAATTATCATGATCGAGTTTCCCAGGTATTTGTTTCAACATCTATTTTTCTTTGTAAGTTTGCTTGGATTAATATAACTGATTGGGTTTTTCTTTCAAATTAGCTCTGTTCGTTTTAATACATTCAAAATGATTATGTTATAGTTTGATCATCAAGAATGATTTTGTTGTGGATCTTGTACAGTAGATTCATTTTACTAAACTCAAATGTAGCTATGATTTGGTTATGCAATTTGGTCGTGCCCAGCTTAGTATAAGCCATTGATTTGTTTTTTATTATGTTTGGCTTGTTTTTGAATCAATTATGTTCATTTGATTTAGGATAGTCAATTGGGTTTGATTTCGATTGGTTTCGTTTGTTTCTAATAGACTCAAAACAACCCTGTTGACTTCGATTTACCAGGAATGACTCTGTTTTGTATTAAATCAATACTCTCGTTTGGATTTTGATTACATTTGACCTGTGCAAAAGATCTATTTGCTAAAAATCGTGTAGCTGTGTTGATTGATACGATTTTGCATAATGATTTTGTCGGCCCCAAACTGTTTCGATTCGTTCCTGTTTGATTTGATTTGTAAACGATTGTTGCGTGCCACGATTAGCATGATCGTTGGTATATGTTTGATATAGTTCCATTAATTTGAAATACGATCCTGTTGATTTCGTTGTGATTCGAAAATGATTTTGTTAATGGATAAGGCAACATAAACTATTGCATAAATGATTTGTTTAACCGGTTACAGTTTGTGTCGATTGAAATGGGTTCATGAAAATGATTTCATTGTTGTCGAATTATCTAAGCGATTCTGTTTACCCAAATTGGTGATAACAAATGTTGAACAGAGTGCATCTATCTCTGTTACCTTTCGATTGACAACGATTTAATTTGTTTCAAATTAGCATATAAGTTTTGATTTGAATGATTCGTTTGGTTTCCAATTAGAAACTAAATTTTTGTTTCATAGTTTGAATATAATTCTTTTAATATTTGAATTGGTTTTGAAATGATTTTGTGTTCAATTTAGACCAGCTACAAAATCGCAAGATTCTGTAGCTAGTCTTAAAAATTAGATTTTTGTCAATTTCATCAATAAAATATCCTCTAATCTTGTCTATTCTTGTCCTCTTTCAGGTGCATACGAATTACAATGATCAATTGGGCATGTTGTAGTAGTTTAGGAGATATTTTTGTGATGTAGTTTTTATTTTAAGTTGTTAGATTGATTCAGAAATAGAGACTGGGATATTATCCCCAGATTTTTTGTAAACTATTTTGATAATTCCCACAGGGATGTTTTACCCTAAGGGAGGTCTTTAAATACTTGTTATTTTTTGTAATGAGACCCATTATCATCACTGTGGAGAGAACCAGATTATGGATTTATGATACAGACTGGGATGAAAGTTTATGTCTTGTAACAGCTTTCGCTTTCAATATATCAAACTTTTGTTTCAAGTTTTCTGCATATCGGTTTGGAATTTATTATTGACTACTTTAGCTATCATAATTCATTGCATGTTGATGTGATTCAATTTTTATGTTGTCCATATATGATCTCTCTTATTTAAAAATACAACAATCACTCTATTCCAATTTAATGAATACAGGTTTATCTTTTTCATTAATTGAATTGTTTTGTACAAATTGTTGCACACGGATTTATCTAATGGTGATGGTTTGTAAATCATAAAATTGTTGTTATTTTTATGTCTTGTTTGTCCTGTTATTTATATTTTAAGAGGACAACTGCTTCCATTTTATGAGAAGATTGTGGATAATATGGTGCGGGTTTCCTCCCACCGAACAGCTGAATCGACTATTGTACATAGGACAAACCTGAAGCATTACTTCAGGTCAGTTTGCTATATGTTATTTAATAGTTAATTTATTAGTGTTATTTAAGTAGTTTATATATATATATATATATATATATATATATATATATATAGTTTAGATTCTTCGTTAGAATTATTGTTTTAGTTTCTTAGTTTAGTTAGTTTTTCAGTTTATTTCTCTCTCATAAAATTATAAAAAAAAAAAAAAGACAATAGTTTTGCTATCTTAGGACAGTTTACAAATGATTTTTGCAGGTTTTCATTTAAATCTGTAATTTGTAAATATTGTGCATTTGTGATTAAGATTTAATTCTATTGATAGTTGAATTTTATAGAGTTATTATAGGGTTAGATAGTAAATTGTATATATTAATAGTTCAGATTTGCTTATTAGTTTGTTTTAATTGTTATTTAGATTAGTTCATTTAGAGTAGTTTTCTTTTGTTTTTCTAGGACTTAGATTGGCCAACGGAGCCGCTAAACCCATCAGGGTGGGTCATTCCAAATGACTTGGGTTATTTAGACAGCCCCGGACCGGAGCCACTCATCCAGTTGACGAGCGTTCATTTTCTCCCGTCAACAAATGGCACGAGAAGGAGGGCCTGGAATTTATTAATGGCACAAGGTGGTCGTAAGACTCCTCCACCACCTGATCGCTCACCTAGAGTGACAATAAGTCATTCGAATGATAACATTCCCCCTCAAACAACAACCACATCAAACGACGATCCACGTATCACAATTGATCCAACAACCCCAAATCTTACAGGTGGTGACATAGAAGAGATTGTCCGTCAATCTCTTATAAGAACACATAGTTGCTTAGCCCGTTTGAGGCAACCAAATCGACCTTTGGACCAACCTTTAGATTTCTCTGATATTAGAGAACAACTTGGAGGCACTAACCTCACTGTGAACCCTACAAATCCAATCTTGACTTCTGTTGTAGGGGGATCTGGAATACCTCCCTCACCACCTCCCTCATCTCCTTCTTCTTCTGGAGAAGACTCCTCTGACGAAGGCAGTTCCTCCTCTCATCCTTCCACACCGCTTACACCAATTTCAAACCAGAACAACCCTACCATACCTTGGCTCAACCAGGATGCAGTAGCTGTACCTGGAGCTCATTATCCCTTACCCAAACATCTGGAGAAGTGGTTTCCCAAGTTTGACCCTGAATCTAAACAGATCACTGAAGATCACATTAAAAAGTTTATGTTAGCCATTAGACTCCACAATGTCGAGCATGAATAAGTAGTCTGTAGGTTGTTCCCCTATACTTTCGAGGGCAATGCATCTACATGGTACTTTTCCCAACAACCCCATACCATCGTGTCTTGGGAAAAGTTTGAATCCTGCTTTTTGGAAAAGTTCAGAGACGGTAAGCCTCCGGAAGTCCTAGTCATGGACCTTTCTAACTTAAGAATGAACCCGAAAGAGAAATTTAAAGACGTTAATCAAATATTCTTAACACTTAATAACCGAATCCCTACAGATTCGATGCCTGCCGAGAATATTATCATAGCATACTATACTAAAGCTTTACATCAAAGTATATCCATTTGGGTTAAACGATCTAAGAAAGCCATGTTGTTAGAGGCCTTCGAGGAGGCCAGCCAGATTGAAAAAGACATACTTAGTCTAAAATACGCTACTAGCAATGAAACAAAAACTATTTCATCTTCCAAAAAGAAGATCGAAATCCTCCCTAGACCTACTCAAAGTAAAACACAACCTGAAAGCTCTGATTTAGAAAACTGAACTAAAGTCGTTCAAAAACTATCGAATCAAGTTATAGACTTGAAAAGGACGACCGAGGAAGCTTCTTTGAGCAAAGGGCCTTACAAGCCCCCATTCAGGAAGCCTTTCCCAACCAACCTATCTAATCCAAATACTGAAGGCCTTAATCTAGAAAGTTTTCAATACACCCTTCAAACAATTCTAGAAGCCCAAGATAATTTGATGCCTCCTGAGATTCCTGAGGAGGTTGTTGAACAAGAGACAGTTCAAGAAGAAGAGCCTTCTCCAAAAAATTTTGGACATTTCTCGGATAGCATCTTTCAAGCTAACTTTGAGACAGTACATCCCTATAACACTAGGAGTAAGACAACGAACAAACCTTCTTCCGAAAACACTACGACTTTGCCCCTGAAGCAATCTAAACCAGTTGAGACTAAACAGAGTCATGTGAACCCCAAATTAGATTATGATTTAGTTGAATATCTTAAAAAGTTAAGGGATAACATTTATGTTTATGAGTTATTGAAATTTCCATTTCTGCTACAAAAAATGTTACAGAATATCGCAGAGAATGGCAAAAATGGTAATTCAAGCAATAACAAGGTTGTTCAGAACAAAGTTCCTCAGATGACTTCAACTAAAAATAATCCTGATCCTCAAGACAAAGGAAGCCTTCCTGTAACTAATGTAAATAATGTAGATAAAGTAGCTTTAGAAACTGCGAGTAAAAATCCACAAACTACCACCCTTAGTACTTGTAGAAATGTACCTCAATTTTTGTTATCTTTCGAAATCTTTAATAGAAACGTGCACAATTATATGGTAGACTCAGGAGCATCATCCAATGTGATGCCATGGTCCGTATGTTAGAATATTAACGCTGAAGTTGAACCCTCCACCTTAAAAATCATCCAACTTGATCGAACCAGTGTTAAAGTTGTAGGCGAATTAAGGAATGTGCTTATAAGATTATCGTCTAACCCCAAAGTTCATCAAGTTATTGATATTATTGTTGTGGATATTCTAGAAGTGTATCGTCTATTTTTTAGTAGGGACTGGTCGGAGTAGCTACGCGGCTATTTCATGACAGATTGGTCTCACCTATGGCTTCCAGAGAATGACAAGCCCAACAAGATCAAGGTAAATCGTGAACGCTACCTTAAGATCACAGTCATAGATCTGAATGATCCCAATGAACCATTTACACCTTCTGTTGATTCACCTGAAATACAAGGGGTTGATACCTTTTTCGGAAATTTCATGGCCGAGACTTCAGCTATCACCAACCCAGAACAACTATCCGAGATTGTGGCATATGTGCAGCCAACAACTTCTACACAATGGTCTCATGCACCCGATAAAAATCAAATCTGGTCTCTTTATTTTGACGGGTCAAAGTCCAAAGAAGGAGCTGGTGCAGGCTGCGTTATTATTGATCCCTCAGATAACAAAATTGTGATTGCATGTAGGCTAGAATTTGAATGTACTAATAACACAGCAGAATATGAGGCTTTACTGCAGGGTCTCAGAAAAGCTTTAGACATGAACATTCAAAACTTGATTGTCTTTGGCGATTCCGAAATCATGGTTAGACAAGTAAGAGATTTTATCCACTGTCTGTCTCTGCATCTTAAAAGATACCAATCCGAGGTATGGAATTTAATGAATAAATTCTCTTCTTTCAATATAAATTCTATTCCTAGATTGAATAATTCTGAAGTAGATCTATTAGCTAACGTAGCTTCTAAACTCTTTCCTGCGGAAGGCTTGTCCCCAGATGCATTCTCCATCGAACTATTATTCAGGCCATCCGTTCCCGAGAATATCACGAACTGGAGAGTCTTCAATGACAATCAGCAAATTATTAGCTTCCTGCATATGGAAGAAACTTTTCAAGGCGTGGTCATATACGAATGCACTCATGACGACAATTTGCGCGATTTCACGGTAATACCAGATCCGAGAAATCCTGAATCTTCATCAGACATGGTAAATTTGATTCCTAAGTCTGTAGTTAGATTAGAGAAATTTTACGATCTCCAAGATAAATTCAAAAAGACGGTCAACTATAAAACCAATAGTTTCTCGTTATCATATGAAAAAGTAAACTTAGGAACTAATGACAATCCTCAGTGCATTAATTTAGTGGTGGGGTGTTCTCAACAAGAAAAAGATGAATTTATTAAATTTTTCAAAGAATTTAAATATGACTTTTCATGGACGTATGATGACCTTAAAACTTTCGACCCTAACATCATACAACATGCCATTCCTATGAAACCCCAAACCTTACCCTTTCAACAGAAATTAAGAAAAATGCACCCTAAGCTCGAACCGACCATCAAAAAAGAATTGAATAAACTCCTAAATGCTAAGATAATTTTCCCTAATAGGCACACTCAATGGGTTTCTAACCTTGTCCCTGTCCGGAAGAAACGTGGGGAAATCCGACTATGCGTCGATTTTCGAAACCTTAATAGAGCATCTGATAAAGAAAACTACCCTGTCGAACCCATGGAACAGATCCTTCAACAGGTATCTGGTTCTGAGAGGCTATCCTTATTGGATGGTTTCTCAGGATACAACCAAGTCCTGATGTCTCCTCTAGACCAACTTAAAACTACCTTCCTCACTACATGGGGCACCTACACTTATCAAAAAATGCCCTTTGGATTAATTAATGTCGGTGCCACTTTCCAGAGAGCAATGGACATTGCTTTCCAAGGCTTAATCAATCAGTCCATCGTAGTTTACTTAGATGATGTTACTGTATTCTCTAAAAACAAAACCGATCATCTAGCTCATTTAAGAGTCGTTCTACAGCGATGTCGTAAATACGGCATTTCCTTGAATCCTAAAAAATCCATATTAGCAATAGAACAAGGTAAAATCTTAGGATTTATTGTGTCAAGCAAAGGGATGATTATCGACCCCGAAATGACTCAAGTCATCTCGAAACTTCCCCCTCCTACTTCTAAAAATTCCATGCAGTCTTTCTTAGGCTAGATAAACTTTGTTAGGATATTCGTCCCCAGTTTCTCTGAAATGGTCAGACCTTTACAGAACCTAATTAAGAAAGACACACAATATCACTGGGGACCCCTAGAAAATCAAGCTTTTAATGCAATAAAGAAGGCCCTAATAGACGCTCCTTCTCTCATGAGCCCCGACTTTTCGAAAGACTTTTCACTCTACACTTTTTCTTCTGACCGCTCTTACGTTGCAGTCCTAACTCAAAAGAACACCGAAAACAATGAAGTACCCATTGCCTTTATGAGCTTTGCTTTCAAAGGTGCGGAACTTAATTACTCAATAGTAGATCAGCAAGCCTATACTTTTTTCAAAGTAGTCAAGCAATTCCAGTCTCATCTTTTGAAATCTAGGACGAAAGTTATTGTTCCTTATCCAGCCGTCAGGAACCTGTTAGTGCAGAAAGAACTAGGAGAAAAGAGGGCTAATTGGGTCACCTCCTTGCAGGAGTACGACATAGAAATTACCCCATCTCAAATAGTGAGAGGCCAAGGGTTATGCAAGTTAGTTGTTGATTCAGCAGAAAGACAGCAAGAAGAAAACGATATGTCAAACCTAGGATAGCACAATCAAAATGTATTTTGTTGCGCACAAAACCCCGTCAGTCCTTGGTATGATGATATAAAATTATGACTTGAACATAGGTCAGCCCCCGGGCATCTGGATCCCACTAAAATAAGAGCATTGAGATTAAAGTCCGCCTCCTTTCATTTGGTTAATGGTGTTCTATTTCATCAAAATTTTGATGGCGTACTAATGCGCTGTCTTGAAAAAGACGAAGCAGAAAAAGTCCTACTAGAGTTGCATGTGGGAAAAGCAGGTGGTCATTTTGGTGGTGAAACCACTTCCCATAAAGTTTTGAAAGCCGGTTACTACTGGCCCATGCTTTTTATAGATGCCCATGCCTTGTGCCGTAAGTGTACTATTTGTCAAAAAGCATAAGGGCAGTTACAGAAACCAACCTTTCCTTTGCAACCCGTTTCAGTAGACTCTCCTTTTCAGTAGTGTGGCCTTGATATCATAGGTCCAATCAATCCTCCATCCTCACAACAGCATAAGTTTATCATAACAGCCACAGATAATTTCACCAGGTGGTCTGAAGCTGCCACGTTAAGAACTATGAATACCAGTCAGGTAATTGTCTTTCTAAATTCAAATATTATCACTCATTTTGGTATCCCTGATTGTTTAGTATTCGACAATGCTTCTTATTTTTAGTCTCTTGATATGAGCGAGTTCTCTTTAGAAAAAGTAATTAAATTGAAGTATTCTTCTAGCTACTACCCCCAAGGCAATGGATTGGCAGAGTCAACAAATAAGAATCTGATTAAAATCATCAAGAGAACGGTGGCTAAAAATCACAAAAACTGACACAATGCACTGTTAAACGCAATGTGGGATGATAGAGTAACACCAAAAACTGTTGTAGGTAATTCTCCCTTCTTTCTCGTTTATGGGAGAGAAGCAATTATTCCACCACACATTCTTCTCCCTTCACTACAACTATCACAGAAAATACAAGGAGAAGACTGTCCCCCTTTGGAAAACCAAATTAACGCTTTGATGAAACTGGAAGAGGTAAGAGCCCAAGCTAAACGTAAGTTAGATCAGCATCAACTAGTAGTTAAAAGCTGGTTTGATTCCAACTCTGCCTCTAATAGGAACTTCAAAGTAGGTGATCTTGTCTTGAAATGGGAAAAACCGCATGAGGGAAAGGGAGAACACACGAAATTTCAAAACTTGGGGCTTTGACCGTTTTTAATTGCTGAGAAATTGGGTCCCAGCTCGTTCCAATTGCAGAATCTAGAGGGGCAGCCTGACACCTATTCGGTGAATGGCCAAGCTTTGAAAATATATTTTGCTTGATGACAACCCTTGTATACTATGTACATATTTTTCTTTTGTTTTCTTTTTCTTTCCTGTCTTGGATTTGATTTCTCCTTTTCACTTATCAGTTTTTGTTTTTGGAAATACACATACCTACACGTTGAGCTATTCGGACAAAGAAAACAGAAAATTCCTTCACTGAAATGACTGCTGAAAAATTGTATAAACATCAATTGTAGACTTCTGAAATTTACATCTATGTTGGAAAAGTTTGTTGTTTGAAAGAAGTTAACTGATGTCGATCTATGAGTAAAGCTTGGCATGATCATCTATTATCTTTTTACACTGTCCCCATTCCTTAAGGGAATGACTCAGAAGATGTCTCCCTGCCTTAGAAAGTTGGGTCTGTAAATAAACCATCTCTGGATCTCAATAAAGGACAGTTCTAAAAAAAAAATTGTTGAGGTCTGTAAAAAAATGTGTTAAAACATCATAATTTTCAGCATCACCCTGCTCGACTATATATCTTTAAAAAACAAAATAAATCAATAAAAGAGTTGTGGGAAGTTCTTGTAAACCCACCGGGATGTTGAACAAGGCTGTTGGAAGGGGGTAAATGCATGCATGACACCAAGACAACTTCGTTGGGGTACTGAACAGGCATGTTGGCAGCGAAGCAATGTCGGGTATATGAAAATTTGCAAATATGAAACCTCTTGACCTTAAAACGTCCTTTATTCTGATCTGGAACTTCTTGGCGGGATACGGATATCAGAGTGGGTTAAATGGAAACCCTGTCGAGGCTATGGACACCTGCTGGTAGAAGTGGCTCTGTGAACAGTATTGAAGATTTTATCTTTAATATCGTGGCTCGCTTGTCTTAAGACTGTCATCAATTTTCATCCTTTAAACATTGTTGGAATGTTTAATCATAATGATGTTTAGACAATCTCCTGGTTATTTTTGAGTTTGAATTATTCTTGTTATCCTAATCTGAATTTGTTCTTTCGGCAGAGATAACTGCTTCTACCAGTGTGTCGCCATTGTTGGCAGCCAATTCTCATTTTTATACTGTCCTTATAAGCTGCCTACACCAGTGTTTTGCAACCCTTGATTTTCATTGCGATCTTTGAATAAAAACGATACTGTTATTTCGTGCATTTGCACACTTACCATTGTTCTCTTTTTCATGACTGCAAGCGTGAAAACTTTAATTTTGAAGTCACATTAAAATCGTCACTGGATTGTTATGGTTACTCTTGTCTATGCGTTCATTGCGTTTCCAATTTAATTATAGTCACATAGTTGGCAAGACTCCAAGATCTTTACTCATTTGGTATCCTTTAATTGTTAATCTAACTTCATTTTTATGAGACTGTGATGATATCCTTATGATCGAGTTTTTGATACATTGGTGTTTTGTTGTTCAATAGTCTTTCATCGATTTCCTTGACATATTGGTTTCATGAAAGAACATTGACTTTGTGGTTATACCCTTGGTGTAATCATTTCATAAAACACATATTTCATTTGATCGAACCCTTGGTGTTGATTTCGAATCATTATTTTTGGTTTTAAAACTATGCTAATACTATTGCTTGCGCAAATGTTTGGTCGATTTACTATAGATTTCATTGATTATTTGAATGGCATGGTTTTTAACATAGGTAATAGTGGTTTGAATCGTTATATGCGCCATCGGTTGTACTGTGGGAAATGACTGTTTTGCATGGGCTGAACTAGCTCCACCACCTTCGCACATTCTTTCATTAATGCTTTCCCCCTATCCTGGGTCACCCCTGGTGTTTTTGGGTAAGCCTCTGAGTTTTCTTCCCCTGCGTATACTCTGTTCGAACCCTAGCCTGTGCACCCTGCTCACCGTGTGCTCCTGTCTATGGCGCCTTTGGTGCGCATAGAGCCAAACGGTAGCCAAACTCTGTTGCTATTCGATAATTCCCATAAGGATTTAGAAAACAGTGGTTGGTTGGTGTTTATACAGAGGTTTGAGGGTTTCAACCTTTTGGTTGCCCAAAAATTCGCCCTCACCTTTGACGGGTGCAGGGCTAAAGTCGGTGACATGCAGCTCGAGCTCAATAAGAAATTCATAAGCTCTACTATAGGACTAGCAGCTACAGGCCAAAGGTGGTTTAAAAACTCCAAAGTCGATGAGGTGTCATGGCCTTTACTATTCGTATCAAGAAAGATTGTTTCCTGTGATAAAGGTATGCCTATTTCTACCCTCAAACCCAGGTGGCACGATCTTTTGGTAATTGTTAAACAATTTGTGACCTTTGAAGGTCGATATGGCTTGGTATTTTTGTATCACCTCCGGTTATTGATGAATTTCATGGGCTATCCTTTGAACATGCCACATTACTTCTTGCGTAGTCTTTACAAGATGTCTAAGAGATTCAAGCGTGAGAAGGCTGATAGCAACCTTTTTCATCACGACTTGATTAAACTCATCATCGTCCACCATTTAAACCATAGTGGCGATAATTGGCAAGCCTTTCTATCTAGAAATGGCTTTACTAACCCAGAGACTGCTCAAATCAATAAGGCTGTGGTTAGTGAGACTTTGGCTGGACCAGCCATGCCACTTCATATTCTTCTACCCCCTATCAAACACTCAGTTTTTCCTGACTTGGACCTACCTGATGCCTTGGTTAACCTGTGTGCTAAGGATTATATTAAGTCCGTCAAAATACCTAGGAGGAAGAAAGACAACAGTAATACTATTGTCGACGGAAGGGGGAAGAAAAATGCTCGATTGATATCAAGACTTACCCGGAACAAACCTAAACAGAACATTGACCAAAATCCCATAGTGCTGAGAGAGGACTCGGACTCTGATATCAAGTGTTTCCTAGCTGAAGAGTACCCCTATTCCCATGGCCTATGCTCTAAAGAACCCTATGACTATGTCTCTAACGTACCTCCTTGCCTCAAAAATGATCCTAACTACCCGAGAATCAAGCTACACAAGGAAACCCCTTGTAAGTTGAACAAACCCTCGCCTAGGATACCGAAGCCAAATCAACCATCATGCATCCAATGTAACGCTTGGCTAGATCGTTATCACACCAACGTTCCCTTGTTTCAATCAAAGATCAAATCGTTAGAGGAACAAGTTACAGTGCTGTCAAAAGAAGGAGACATTCTTCAAGCCAGTGAAAAGAAAAAAAAAACCACTGGTTCGATTGTCTTCAGGAATGTCGAAGCGGCAACAGCCTTTGTCAATTCAAAATTATCATGACCGAGTTGCCCAAGTATGTGTTTCGACATCTATTTTTCTTTGTATGCTTTCTTGGATTAATATAACCGATTGGGTTTTGCTTTCAAATTAGCTCTGTTCATTTTAATACATTCAAAATGATTATGTTATAGTTTGATCATCAAGAACGATTTTGTTCTGGATCCTGTACAGTAGATTCATTTTACTAAAATCAAATGTATCTATGATTTGGTTATGCGATTTGGTCGTGCCCAGCTTAGTATAATCCATTGATTTGTTTTTTTATTATGTTTGGCTTGTTTTTTAATCAATTCTGTTCGTTTGATTTAGGATAGTCAATTGGGTTTGATTTCGATTAATTTCGTTTATTTCTAATAGACTCAAAAAAACCCTATTGACTTTGATTTACTAGGAATGACTCTGTTTTGTATTGAATCAATATTCTCGTTTGGATTTTGATTACATTCGACCTGTGCAAAAGATCTATTTGCTAAAAATCGTGTAGTTGTGTTGATTGATACGATTTTGCATAACGATTTTGTCGGCCCCAAACTATTTTGATTTGTTCCTGTTTGATTTGATTTGTAAACGATTGTTGTGTGCCATGATTAGCACGATTATTGGTATATGTTTGATATAGTTCCGTTAATTTGAAATACGATCTTGTTGATTTCGTTGTGATTCGACAATGATTTTGTTAATGGATGAGGCGACATAAACTATTGCATAAATGATTTGTTTAACTAGTTACAGTTTGTGTCGATTGAAATGGGTTCATGAAAATGATTTCATTGTTGTCGAATTATCTAAGCGATTCTGTTTACACGAATTGGTGATAACAAACGTTGAACAGAGTGCATGTATCTCTGTTACCTTTCGATTGACCACGATTTCATTTGTTTCAAATTAACATATAAGTTTTGATTTGAATGATTCGTTTGGTTTCCAATTAGCAACTAAATTTTTGTTTCATAGTTTGAATATAATTCTGTTAAGATTTGAATTGGTTTTGAAATGATTCTGTGTTCAATTTAGACCAGCTATAGAATCGTAAGATTTTGTAGCTAGTCTTAAAAATTAGATTTTTGTCAATTTCATCAATAAAATATCCTCTAATCTTGTCTATTCTTGTCCTCTTTCAGGTGCATATGAATTACAATGATCAATTGTGCATGTTGTAGAAGTTTAGGAGATATTTTTGTGATGTAGTTTTTATTTTAAGTTGTTAGCTTGAGTGAGAAATAGAGACTGGGATATTATCCCCAGATTTTTTGTAAACTGTTTTGATAATTCCCACAGGGATGTTTTACCCTGTGGGAGGTCTTTAAATACTTGTTATTTTTTGTAATGAGACCCATCATCATCACTATGGACAGAACCAGATTATGGATTTATGATACAGACTGGGATGAAAGTTTATGTCTTGTAACAACATTCGCTTTCAATATATCAAACTTTTGTTTCAAGTTTTCTGCATATCGGTTTGCAATTTATTATGGACTCATTTAGCTATCATAGTTCATTGCATGTTGATGTGATTCGATTTATATGTTTTCCATATCTGATCTCTCTTATTTAAAAATACAACAATCACTCTATTCCAATTTAATGAATACAGGTTTATCTTTTTCATTAATTGATTTTTTTTGTACAAATTGTTGCACACGGATTTATCTAATGGTGATGGTTTGTAAATCATAAAATTGTTGTTATTTTCATGTCTTGTTTGTCTTGTTATTTATATTTGAAGAGCACAACTGCTTCTAGTTTACGAGAATCTTGTGGATAATCCGGTGTGCGTTTCCTCCCACCAAACAGTTGAATCGACTATTGTACACAGGACAAACCTGAAGCATTACTTCAGGTTAGTTTGCTATATGTTATTTAATAGTTAATTTATTAGTGTTATTTAA
>ML777877.1:352321-368136 GCA_009831015.1 Picea engelmannii
GTGTGTGTGTGTGTGTGTATATATATATATAGTTTATATTCTTAGTTAGAATTATTGTTTTAGTTCTTAGTTTAGTTAGTTTTTCAGTTTATTTCTCTCTCATAAAATTATAAAAATAAAAATAAAACAATAGTTTTGCTGTCTTAGGACAGTTTACAAATGATTTTTGCAAGTTTTGATTTAAATTTGTAATTTGTAAATATTGTACATTTGTGATTAAGATTTAATTCTATTGATAGTTGAATTTTATAGAGTTATTATAGGGTTAGATAGTAAATCATATATATTAGTAGTTGATATTTGTTTATTAGTTTGTTTTAATTGTTATTTAGATTAGTTCATTTAGAGTAGTTTTCTTTTGTTTTTCTAGGACTTAGATCGGCCAACGGAACCACTAAACCCGTCAGGGTGGGTCATTCCAAACGTCTTGGGTTATTTAGACAACTCCGGACCAGATCCACTCTTCCAGTTGGCAAGCATTCATTTTCTCCCGTCAACACATTCTCAAAGGCCTATTGTTCGGTTTCCTCTGCTTCCTCGTTGACCTTTGTTTGTGAAAGGAGAAAGATCTCATTCTCTTCCTGGGTAAGAAAAATGGATTCATCATCATGAACGCCCATGAGGTTTATATGAGTGTCATCAAACTCCTCGATTACCTCATCCCCATCATCATCGTAATTCTCCTGGAGGGGTGGTCTGATCTACTAAACAAGCCCCCTCTGTTCTCTTTGATCTCTAGGATCTCTCTGCCTAATCTAGGGAATATTTCTTCTAAAATTTGGGTTTCGAATTTGAGGAGCATCTTGGTTCTCCCTAGGTGGGTTTATGTCAATTATAGTAAGTCTCTCCATCATTTTCTCCATATCTCTGGCTAGAGAATCTATTTTGGCATCTGATGAGGAAGTATAAGTCTCTTCCTTGATGGTGACCCTCCTTTCAATTCTCTTCCTGGCCCTTCTAGACAAAAGATTTGCTTCCACACTAACGACGCTTTTCTACATGTCTTCTAGAGTAGTAGATTTTCTTTCCCTTAGCTAATAGGACATGTCAGCGTCGAATCCATAAGGGAATTTTATCAATGACAGACCTTGAGGTGGTTTTATATCAACTGGAATTTCATTGTATAGGTTATTGAAATGGGTGCAGTAATCCTGCACTGTCTCTCCTTGGTATCTTCTAATATTCTCATATTCTGACAAGATCTGAAGAGGATTTTTCTTCACCTCCCACCTGTCAAGGAAACTTCGATGAAAAGAAACCATGCCAGTTATGGAAGTAACACGTAAGGTTTTGAACCACTTTTTGACTTTGCCAGTCAGGCTCTGTGCAAATAGTCTCATCTGCACATCATCTTCGTCTACTTATTGCAAATCAAAATAATCATTCACTTTGTAAACATGTTGTTGTGCATTCAGAGGACTAGTACTATCAAACTGAGGGAGTCTGGTTTGATAATCTTGAGGCATGGAATGTAAAGGAGAAACCAACACCAATGGATCATATCTTGCCACCATGATTGGTGGAGGAGGCTGAACAACAACTTGTGTTATGGGAGGAGAGGTGACAGAAGTTGTGGAAGATGAAGGGCTTGGAGGAGATGAATGAACTGGTTTAGGCTTAACAGAAGCTACAACAATAGTCAAGGAAGAAAGTTCGACCAACTGTTGAAAGTGAGCTTTGTCTAAGGCTTGATCAAGATTCGTAACTAGATATTCTAGCTTGTCAAATTCCTGGAGGAATCGTTGACCAACGTCTACTCTGGGAGAAAGTATTTCAGGGGTCCTCGGTTGAAGGATGGTTTGATCTAAAACTGTTTCACTTACAAAGATGTCAAATTTTGTTCTAAAAAGGCTTTGCTCAAAATATATGTCAAACTCGAGATCTTGAAGGGAAACCAACTTCTCTAGGAGAGAATGGGACCTATGAAGTGGATTGTGACTCCCAGAACCCTCTACAGTGTTTTTCTTTCTGAGTAATTTTCAGGATTGTCTATTGTTATTGCAAGTTCTGGATCTGGATGAGATCTAGTGAAAACTCTTTTAAGAGAAAGAATTTTTTATTTTTATTTTTATTTTTAGAAACTTTTAAATAATATATACAAACTTTAACAACCTCTCAACATTATCTCTATATGAGTTTAGATTTTTATAATTCGTTCAGAAATAAAGTTTTCTTAGTCTACGGGAAAAGAAATTGTAGGATATATAAAGTTTGTTCTCCCTAGTACGATCGCCAATTATGTTATCACTCTGTAAATTCCTAGAGGTTGTTGAAAGGCAGAAGAAATTTACCAAAGGTAACTTTATCCAACCACTTCGAAATTGGGATCTAGCCTTGCAGTTTCAGAGAGGGATCTCTCTGTAATATTTGACTTTGTTTCAAAATTCAGGTATTAGGCTAGTTAAAATAAATAGGACCGAGTTGTTTGTTTTTATAAAATGGCTGAAATGTCGCTTACGCATCCATTGGGCTATGGGTTCTCTTTTATAAAATTTGAGACCAACTAACATATTTTAAAAGGTATTCTCATAGAGCAGGATAATGCAATTGCTGGATTCTTTAGCATAAAAATGATGGAAAGCAGAGAAGATGAGATAATCAATTATAACCAAGAAGCATTTAATAATTTCTTAATTATAACATTAGAAGAAAAAATTTAGATCGTTTAAAGTCATAAACAAAGTATATGAGGATAAATTCTGCAACTTTCACTACTTTCAAATGATCAGATTTAGAAAAACAAAATGAGTACTGAGAGAGATAAACATTCAACAAAGAGGAGAAAACTTCACCAACAACTAACACACGAGAATACTGTCAAACATCCTTTTTATTACTGGTAGATCTCTGATAAAAGTTACAGTGCTTACAACTTTCTTGGGCATAAATATCAACTCTCAATACTTCTAACTTCGAAGTAATTATAATCAAAACTACAAATGACCCTATCATTAATTATTAGGACGTGGCAGATTATAGATCTAACTAACTAGAGAACAAGATAAAAAATGTAGGAACTGATGATGATTTGTCAGATCTTTCATGCTGATTTTGGGGAAGGTCGTTGGTGAGTCATTCACATGAATTTGACTGCTCTCCATGTTGAGTTGGACTGTACACCTCATCTCTCATTCGATCAAAGTGCACATATCCTCCCATCTTTGCTAACTGGGAATGGTGACTTTGAGTAGTCTTCGATAGATTTCATCCATTTCTGTATATTTAGAAAATGTCGGCCTGGTGATGAAAACATATTTGATCTGGTTTTGGATGTTGAGGTATAGCTGCAAAGTCTCTAGAAATTATTTGCCTATTATGTTACCCTGTATTCCAGAAAACTTGGAACTGTCCTTGGCCACTATGGCAATTTTCTACTTGTAGTTAGAGAGGGTCATCAGCTTGTCATTCAGTACCAGTAAACTAGGAAGAACTTTCTTTTGCAAGGCATTGATCTTGCTGAAGAACCTCTAAACTATGATGTCCATGTTCTATAATTTCTCCTCCAGCTCCAACATCAATCCTCTTTTAGTCAGAACCCTCTTGACTTCGAGGATGGTCTCCATCCTATATTCAATCTTCAAGTCCTCCAACTCTTCCCTATTCTTCGAATTCATATATCTAATGATTTCATTTTCTTCTGTGGGCATTTCCCCCAGCTCTCCCTTTATCTTGTCAATGTCTTTCTTGCTCCTCAACACTAGTTCCTGTTGTTCAAACATAATTTGAACCATGGGCCAAATTTCATTGATGGACTTGGAGATGTCCATCCAAATGTTCTCCTTGGCTTCAACTAGTGTTTTTCCTGCCACTGTTTGCTTTTGCAACTACTATATTTCCTACTTGATATTTTCTGATGTTTTCTTCTCCATGTTGTAGCTTATCTGGTAGGAAGACTTAAGCTCTTGGAGGTTCTCAACCTCCTTTTTCAGTCTACTGATCTCTGTTCCTTGTAGGGGCATTTCCTCCATTGATTTTGCTAGCTCTATAGATTTTTCCAGAGCTGTCAATGGGGTGTCTGATGGAAGTTCTACTGCATTGGTTGTTGATATAGTTGTTGTGCTAACTCTCGTGAGAGAAACTTCACTCAATGGGATGACTTCCATAGATGTTGCTTGTTCTTTTTCCTTTACTAGTTGTTCTAGCTCTTCTTCAATATCCTTTATTTGTGCATTTTGTTCCATGATAATCATTAGCAATTCCTCCTTCTCCCCTTCTATCTCATCTATCTCTTTGGCTTGTGAGTCTTCTGTAGCTAGAAATTTCAGTTGTTTCCTTAGAGATACTATGTCAACATTATTTTTCTTAAGTAACTCCTCAATCGCTTTCACATTTGAGGGGTCATACCCAATTTTGAGAACCAATTCTTCTAACAATTTAACCCTGTTGTCCTTTGCAAAAGAGGATATTTTCTCCAGTTTTAGTTGTTCAAAGAGACTTGTAATTTCAAAGCAGTGGAGGAAGCATGGGCCAATGTGGAGAATACCATTTCTCCAGTCTTCCTATGCATATCCATCTGGTCAGTTGGATGAACTTGTTTGGCATCAAATTCAAGAGTCGACCTTTTGTAATCAATGATCTCTTTGGTTTGATGCACTTGTGCTTGCAGAAACACCATGTGCACTCTTCCCTTCTCTGTATCAAAAGATGATAGCAATATGTGTTGTGTTGTGGATGTTTTCTTCCAGAACTGAGCATAGGCGTTGTTGGTCAGCATCTGGTTTTTCTTCTTAATCAAATCATATTTTTCTAAAATGTAGTGTTTTACGGATCCCAGTGGAGGTTGGGTGATCACAGTAGTATTAGTCTGATTCTTTCAGGAAGAAGTAGACATCATTTGATGGCTTCTTGAAATAAGTGGTGTACTTTCTCCCTTGACTACTTTGGTAGATTGGGTATCTTCCTCTTCAAACCTGTGAGTAGTGTGGGTGGTTTTAGGCCTTTTAGTGTATACCTGGAAATCCTCTGTTGACAATTCGGTGAGTGAAGGAGAAACTTATTTCCTTGGTATTTTCTCCTTTGGTACCTACGGAGTCGTAGTTTGTGAAACCATGATTAGAGGAGACTAATGTTCAGTGTCTTCCGGGGTGTTCACCTCACACTCTGTCCAGTTCACAAATTTCTTAATTTATGGTTTGAGTGTGTGAGAATATAGAAAACTTTTTTTCTTCAATCTCATTTTTTCAATGATCCCACACAGATCATAGTGCCAAGTGAAACTGGTACTAAGTTTCATTTCCTTTAATAATTTGTCTACCTCTTCCCCGGGAGCTCGACTGTTGCAGATAAAAGGTCCTATCTGCCCTTTGATTCTCGTCTGATGTTTCTTATTCAGAGATACAAAATGTATATCATCTGAATTAATCATTTTTCTAATAAACTCCAGGGAAAATATCCTAACATGAAAGTACATGGGCAGTTTGTATGGAGCTAACTCACACCCATATACCTTGATTTCTGTGTGATTTTGATAGAGGTACCAATCTCCAGTATTGGCGAGGTCTGAGAGGTGTATGATTCTATGGAACTACTCATTTATCCTCAGCTCTGGTATACCACTAAGCATTCTCACCATTGGATGGTAAAATTTCTCAATAAACTGTTTGAAATTAAACTCTGTGGAGTTTCTTATGAATAGCGAAGGCCAAGAGGTTACAACCTGTGGTTTGTCATCCTGGTCCATTTTTGGCATAGGGAAATAGAGTCTATTTTCTTGAAAGAAGGTGAACATGTAATCCAGTATTGAAGAATACTGGAACATTCCCTCTGTGGAAAATTTAAAAAGTTGATCATGGATATTCTTGGCCAGAAAGGTGTTGTAATCGAACTGGATGGTGGCCTTATCTTTAGTAGAGAAAATGGATAGGAAACCCAAGATAGGTTCATCCACCCATTCATATGAGAAATAGTTGAGAAGACAACATAATGGTGAAATAATTTGGTTTCCCTTCTCCGAAAACATGGAGGAATGGTAAGGGGGATTTTTCTTGGGAAATTTTGCATCCTGTGGGAGGAACAACTCAAGAATATGCGCTCTTTGGGGAAAAGACAAGTTCTGGTACATTTCTGTTAGAACTTCAATGCTAAGGGGGGGATGGGATTTGGCTCTAGGTATCTACATCATTTGATCAATGGCCTCAGTGTGATGGAGAAAAGAGTTTCTCCATATGATCATACTATGGCTCTCTGATTGGGGAGATAATGTGCCTGGAATTTGAGGGAGAACTCTGGAAAATGGTGGATACGGGGAAATAGATATAGAGGGAGATTGGACTCCTAGAGCCTGATCTCATCGCTTTGATCCATGAAGGTATCTTTAAACCATATCTGCAATTCGGTGAAGTCGAACTCACACCTAGTCTCTGTGATCAGGTAATCTTTATCAGCTAAGGGAATCAAGTCGAGATCAATAGGAGGTGGGAGGAATGGATTTTCCTCAAATTTTGATTTTTTTAGATTTTAGCGTCATCAATTCAACAGGTACTTGCAAACTTAAACAAAAGATCTAGTAGGAAATGGATATGGCTAGGTTACTGGTTGAAAAGGCGAGGAAAAAGAGATTTCTGGTGTGCGAAGATTATGAGCAGTGTGTGAATGGACGAAACAGGGTTAACATTGAGTAAACGGGTATCCATTGGGCACGAGGGACAGGTCAGTAGACTAACAGGTATGTTAGCCTGTAATAAATGGCCAATGGATCACTTGAGGCATGAGGTGCCAGGTGGAGGACAGGTGACAGGTGTACCAATATGACATGGAGGGCGATTATTGGAAGATAAGCAAGTGAGACATGACTTGTAATGGGTGAATGGAGGGGACAAGATGACGGATTTATGACACAAGACTTATAGGGGAGATAGTGGGATGTGACATCATGAGGCAACGATGGTATAGGAATATTGTATGGCAGTATGTCGGATGGGGGTATGGAAGTAAGTGGTTTATAGCGAGGGGGGTGTGATGCGTTAGATTTGTGACATGTTAGGATGGGGCCCGCCGGAAATACCACCCATATCGGACCCCCACCCCATAACGTTAAAGGTATAATGGTCGGGGGTGTCTGGGATATCCTATTGATCATAGATCCAAGCGTCGTTAGATCCAACGTCGATTTATGCGCTCACTTTAGTCTCCATATCGGACCTTCCCCAACGTTAAAGGTAGAATGGTCGGGGGGGTCCAGAATTCACTTTCCATCATTGATCTATGCGTCGCTAGATTGGTCGTCGATCTTACCGTGCTCTTTATTCTCCATATCGGATCCCCGCCCACCATTAAAGGTGGAATGGACGAGGGGGTCCGGAATTCGTTGTCCACCATTGAGCTACGGGCCGCTAGATAAGCCATTGATCTTAGTGTGTTCCTTATTCTCTGGGCGTGAACCAAAAATGTGGAGCGTGAACTTAGGATATTTCTCTTTTTGTGGGTTTTTCACTGCTTCCCTTTTCTTTTTGTCACCATGGGGTTAGGAAAAAACAACTCAACATCAACATCATGAATTTTCTTCGAACATCAAGCATGTTTATTGAAGGAAAAATTGGCTAGCCTATGTCCTAACCTACCTAACTACACATTTATCCTAGATTATACTGTTGGGATAAGGAGTTACTCTAACCTGGGGCTATTTGATCAAGATTGAACAGTTTGATCAAATTTATTCACTAGCTAACCTAACTACCTGGTTAAGATTAAATAGTTTAGCCAGGCTTATTCACTAAACCTATCAACATAAATTCAAAATAACTTGGCCATGTTTAAACTGTATGGATCAAGTCATTATTATTGCATGGGGATTTTATCCATTTATTTTGTTCCCTCTTTTATTCTTTTCTTTTTTCTTTCTTTTTCTTTCTTTTCTTTTCTTTTTTCTTTCTTTTTTCTTTCTTTTTCTTTCTTTTTTCTTTCTTTTTCTTTCTTTTCTCTTTATTTTTTTCTTTTCTTTTCTTTTTGAAAATAATTTGAGGAATGAAATATTATTTGCAAGACAACATACATAAATAGTAAAAAAAATCCCAGTCACCAGATGATCCTATAAATTATAGAGTTATAGCATGGCCTCACCAATATCTCATCCCTTTTCATGTGAGACAGAAAGATAACCATACTGAGGATGATTTATCCAACAATGGTGTTTCCTTGGAGGGATCTGACCTTATTTTCATGGCCTCCACCCACTAGGTGCATCAAATCATCTAGAGATGCATGGATAGGGATCTTACTATAGACATCCCCCCATATGGGGTGTTAGTGAGGAATGGGTTTCATGAGGGAGCGGACGACACCCGCCAAATAAGTACCATCCATGTGACTGGTGCATTCCCCTCCCCTACTCCCACACCATGAACTTAAACCTTCTTCACTCATACCATAGCACCATTAATGCTCCAAGTGCTCTATACTCTTACTTCTCATCCAATTAATGGCATCACCATTACTGTGGTCACCTCTATGCATGTGCATCCTCCCTCTCTAATGGTATTCATATGATGGAGCTCAATGATAGTTTCTTCATATTTTTCACTTCTCACCAGAGCCATTCCATGGTATGCACCCTTCCCGGGTGCTCACCTACTACAATTTCCATTTCCTCGAGCCTCCTCACCATCACCTTACTTCGTCCATGTCACGACTGTAGGGGGAATCCATGCAAGGCTCAGCCTCGTACCAAAATAAGTCGTGCATGGACATTTAGCATCATCCTGCTCCCACACCTTCTCATAGCTCTTCACCTTCCTCTCCCTCCTCCTCTGGTCAATCCTATCAGAGCCATAGTGGCCTACCTCCTCTTTCCTCGCCTTAGGCTTGATGAGTTGAGTGTTTCAACCTCTTAGGTATTTCACTAGGATTTTCACCAGATCCATTGTCGGACATATCCTCCTCCTCGCAACCTACCTTGGTCGTCCCACCAAAGTTTCCCAATAATTTATTTGTTACGCCCCCACCAGTGCACTTGCCACCAGTCCAGTATCCATGTGAGGAACCCTCCATCCACCGATATAAACCTCAAGAACAACCCCACTCCTACTCGAATTGCAATAAATGTGAAAAATTCCAATATGACCTTTCAATTCTGCAAGACTTGGTGTTCGAGGTTCACAAGGAGTTGGACGATCTACGGTTTCGCCTGGAGGTCCTAGAGAAAAAGGGGATGAAAATTATGCATATGCTTTCCTCTCTCCATGGATATTGACACCACACAGAACAGGAACCCAGTGCACCAGCAGCCTCAGTGACGATCTTGGTTCTGGATCTCCAATTGTCACCAGTGGACGACGCGACAATAGGATCGACTTATTATCTCCAGGGGCCTACTTTGGATACTGTGGCATGCAATACTTTGAATTCATGATCTATGAAATATGCATAGGTGTCAGACTGCATGGAATTTTGTTCATTATGCTTATATTCTTCCACCTATATTTTCGGTTAAATTTTGATTTGAATGTCTTACGTCTATCCTAGAGGGCCTAGAAGCCTAGGCGAATTGGTTCCCCCATGGGGCGATTTCATTCGAGTTGGATAATTTTCTCAATTTTTATCTGAATCTATGGTTTTGATTGGAAGGTTGGCTAAATTGGTTTCCCTCCGGGGAAGTTCAATAACTACAGTCCTCGGAAAAACTTGGCGATACCGTAATTTTTGGCTATGAATGGCTTTTTATATATACTTACTTACAAAAAAAAATGTATGATCACTTATAAATATTCCACCATGAAATGATTCTCTTAATAATATTTCCAAGACCACTTAGACCAGACTATGTAACTTGTAACAGATTCATAAGATTGTTGATAAATACATTTGTTATATACCAGCACTGTGGAAGAATTTGTATGTTGCCTGAGTGCTAAACTTCTGTCTTTTCTGGACTGATATAACTGATGATATATGTGTTGCTAATAGCAGCCTATATCATTTTATACTCACATCCTATGTATGTTTCAACTCGCACCCTGTATAAATTGATATTCACAACCTATGTAATTTGCAACTTCTAGCATGTATTAGTTGATATTTCTAGCTTTCTTATGCTACAACTCGCAACCTGTATAAGTTGATATTCACAACTTGTGTAAGCTTCAACTCACATCCTGTATCAACTGATATTCACATCCTGTGTAAGCTTCAACTCACATCATATATTAGTTGATATTCACAACCTATGTATGTTGCAACTCATACCCTATATCAGCTGATATCCACAGCCTATGTAAGCTGCAACTTGCAGCCTATATTAGTTGATATTCACATCCTGTGTAAGATGCAACTTGTAGCCTGTATCGAATGATATTAAAAGTTGATTTTGTGTGTACTAATTTGTAATATCATCAGGTATTTTCTCTTCTTTTAGGTCTACTTGGACAACCATGTCTTTCTTCTTATGTAATATTTCAACTTGATTATGAAAATGTTGGTTTTTATCCACTAGAGTAGCAAGGAAGATTGTATCTTCACAAGACTCTTCAAAAAAAATTTTAGAAATACTATACTAAAAAACAACAACAATGTCTTCTTCATCCCTACTAAATCTCTGATTGAAATTGTAGAAATACTATACAACTTTATGCAACTTTAACGAAACTATGGAACTTTATGCAACATGCAACTTATGAAACTATGCAACTTATAAAACTTTATGGAACTTTATGCAACTATGGAAATTATTCAACTGTATGCAACTTATGCAAATTTATGCAACTTATGAAACTTTATGAAAATATGCAACTTTATGAAACTTATGCAACTTTATGTTGGTTGGGGAGCCTGATTATATTCTTGATTCAAAGGTTTGTTTCAGCTGTGCTTGGACCCTATTCCCTAAAAGGGGGTGTGTGGGGGGGGGGTTCCCCCACAACTCTCGTCAGGGAAGTCCATAGGTGGGTGGAGACAGTTGTGGGGATGCCCCTGAAGAAAAATATTGGGAAAATTTACCTTGTAAAATATTGTAATTTTGTAGTCAATCTGGACCGTTCATTATAAGGTCGCATATATGATCGTAGAAGTTATTTTTAGGGTTTTTTTTTCTACAAGGAAACCCTCTCTGATGAGGTCATTGTATTGTTGTTTTGTATTATTATGAATATTGTATTCTGAGAGAGGATATTGAGAGAGAAAGAAGAGGAAGTTACATCAAGTGTGTTGTAGGTTGTATCCCTTCATTTGTTGGATAATAATAAAGGAAGGACCTAGAAATTTCTCTGGTGGATGTATCCCACAGTGGGTGAACAACATATATATGTTTCTTTATTGTATTGTGTATATTATATGTTTTATTTCCACATTTTTTTTATTTGATTGCTCTGCAATCCTATTTTTCTACCACTTTATGCAAACATGCAACTTATGCAACTTTATGCATTATGCAACTATGCAACTATGCAACATTCAACTATGCAATTTTATGAAAATTTATGCAACTATGCAAATTTATGCAACTTTATGCAACTATGCAACTGATGCAACTTTATGCAACATGAAACTTATGAAACTATGCAAATTTATGCAAGATGCAACTTATGAAACTTTATGAAACTATGCAACTTATGCAACTTTATGTAACTATGCAACTTATGCAAATTTATGTAACTTATGCAACTTTATGCAACTTGGATATTATACATGAAAATTTGAATTTCCTCATGGTGGATAGTGTTACACGTGCCAACACACTAGATCAATACATTTACATCATTTGCAATATCAGGAAAATTGTTTGTTTCTATCTCATAGGAATTTTATGTTCAACCTAAATTTTGCTAGATGCCTTGAATTTTTCTCATGTCTCATAAGGCTTCACTAGGCTCACGGAGGTTGTATGTTCCCCCTGAATTTTTCACCAATTTGTCTATGCTCACATAGGTTGTACATCCCCCCTTAATTTTACACTAGATTGTCTATGCTCAAAGAGGTTGTACATTACCCCTTGATTTTACATTAGAATTACATATCTACTCGCAACATCATAAAGCATCTTGTTTGTCCTGACTTTTGGTTTGACTCAAAAAGGTTGTACATTCTCCCTGGATTTTTTCCATACCTCACAAGACTGGTTGATTCTCCAAATCTCCCTGGCTAGCCTTAGGGTGGCCCATCTGGCCTCTCACTGGAGAATGATTGTTGATGTTGCCAAATTTAAGAAAATGGTAGGCCTATTGCAACTCATTTGTCGTACCAAGACAGATCTTCATTTCAAAACAAGAAATGTGAAATTCTCTACAATTACTCTTGACCCGAGATCAATATTATCCAATGTGAATTCATTACCATGAATAAATGGCTTTGTGAAAATATGGTTTCACATCTCTAAAGCATCCTCAAACATAGCATCTAGATATAGAGAAAATATCTCGATGAGAAATTAAAATCTCGAGCGACGACATAAAATAACATGACATCAATATCAAAAGTCCTTACATTCTCACTAAACCATGCTTGTTGAACGTAGTTCACATTTCATGACTTTCAATTAAACAATCACCATCTCTTCCATATTAGTTAGCTCACTAACTTATCTTCTCAATTTATTGAGTGTATGTACCACCAAATAAGTATCTTTCGAATCTATCTTACTCAACTGAGGATCAAGATATACTAGGAGAGGTTGAAAGTGATATGTATTGTACTAGATCTAACAGTTCTAGATCAACTATAGCTGAAAAGGTAAGGAGAATATTATGTAGACACATGAATTGTTTTGTTGCCGAAGGAGGGTCATGTGATTATGATGATGACAAGATAGGTTACATTGAGTTTCCCTTGAGGTATAGACATCTAGTGAAACCATTGGTACCTAAGGAGCTACCTCAATTGGACACAGATTTATTCATCAATTGGAGGATTCATCACATTGCTCCATCATCCTTACATGGATTGGGGTTATTTTCCATGGATGGCATAAAGGTCAAATATGAAAATGTAACTGAATTGATGGTGTATGCCGGGCCATGCTGCAAATAAAATCACTAGTTGATATTGGTTCGATATAAGCGAAGTATGTGGAGATACAGAGTTACTGCAAATTATATGCAACTAGTAGAAAACAATAAAAAAAAGGCATAGCTATGTATATTGATGGAAGTCCAAAAGTTTCCAGAAACATTGCAAGATTTATAAATATTACATGACCAGGGACAACAAGTAAGAAATTGAATTGCATATTTTAGGTGCATGAAGGAAATCCTATATTCATATGTGAAACAATATAAATAGTAGCAGGTTAACAGTTTTTGATCGATTACAATTTGAATCGAATAGATGAAGGACATCCACTATGGGGGTAAATATCTTATATACCATTTAACTAAATCTTTGATTAGTCACTCTTATTATTTATTTTCTTTCATTAATTATCTTATATACCATTTAATTGAACCATTTGCATTAATTATCTTGCTTCTTGTATTGTGGCAGAGTGATCATGCTTGGATGCATGCATGCTATGGAGGCAACTCCAAACAAGTAAACTTCAATGTAATAAAAAAATTATTTTATTTTATAATAGTTGTTAATATGATTACAATATCTATATTTTTAATGTTACAATTGTTTTCATAAATTGTGTTGATTTATTTATTGTGTAAGGGTGACCGTGGAAAGTCACTTGAAAATACATTTGTCTAGGGTGACCATAGAAATTCACCTGCAGCTACAACCGTCCACGCTGACCATGGAAATTCACTTGTTGTTCTCCATCAGGTAAACATTAATTGTAACTAAATATGATTACAATAACTAAATTTATTTAATGTTAAAATTAATTTCCTTAATTTTAGTGTTTGATGTTTGTAGTCGACACTTGATGTGGATGATGAGGTGATTGAGGAAGAAATTTTGTATTCGAAAATCCAATGGAAATTGTTAGGAAGGCCATGAAAAGGGAAAACATAGAATTACTTGATTTGATTAGCAGAAGCCCCATTATGAAGGAGATCAGAGAAAGAATTAATGAGTTGAAAGCTCAAATACATTCTTATGCGGTAAGTGGAATCTTTACATAATTTTATCAGCTATGACATATATTCATTTATGATTTTTAGTTTTATATTTTTTATATGATCTGATAAAGTCAAGTATTTCTTTTGTAGGACTTTTTAAAACCCGAGAGTGCACAACCTACTGAGACTATTATTGGTAGCAGTGATGCTCCAATGTGGCCACAAAGTTGACATAGCATACTAGTGAGGATTTTTTACTCTCATGAGGTTGGTCTCGAATTAAATGATGAGCATATTGATTTTGAGCAACACGACATGCCTGAGAAGGGCCATACAGACATTGAGACTCCACCTAGTGTTGGATATGAAGCTAGTGTCGAGTGCGAGGAAGCTTATCCTAGAGCAGCGGGGGTGAAAAGCAAGGGATCACTAGATCTCACCTTTCTGGTAGATGATGACAGTGTTCCAATAAAGATACAAAATATATCAACTATTTATTAATTAATTGATTGATTTTTATCATGTAAATGAAAAGAACATATGTCAAAATTATTTTAAATTAATGATCATAATGTTTTTGTAGGAAATAGTGTATTCTATATGAAATTGAATGACAAGGCATTAGAAAAAAAATTCCCCACCATTCACACAAGGTGGAATGGAAAGATAGAAATTTGAAAGATGAATTGATAAGCTATATGGTAAAAATTTTTGGAAATCCATTCAACAAAAAAGTGGTCACCCATTTAGCTAGCGAGAGTTTGAAATATACTATGGCCCAATATAGGCAAAGATTGGAAGAAAAACTTAAGTATGAGCACCCTCCCATGGTTTGCGAGAAAGCGTGGAAGGAACTGATAGAGGATGTAAAGGATAATTTTCTAAAAAGACAAGGAAAAGAACCATGACATGGTAATGCAAGGTATGATACATATCATATTTTTAGTGAAATATGCTCAATTTGTTTTTTTTTTAAATAATAATTATGACATCTAACATATTTCAAATTTTTCATAGGTTGCCTGAGACCTCCAAAGAAACAAAGGATAGAATGGAAAATAACAGGTGATCTAGGTGGATCTCAAAGGCCACCCATCTATTCCAATTGGCTCAAAACAATCTTCTGGAAATTTACTATTTTTAATAGTTTTTCGGTTCCTAAACTTCCAGAGCCATTTTGAGGGCCTAAATGAAGTTTTTCAGGATAAAGAACCCCAATGATAATCAAAGGCTCTGATTGAGACCCCAAAATGAATCTCCTCGATGATACCTTTGCAATGAGCTATCATGTGTAAATGTGTTTAACCTACACAGAATATATCTAACTAGAAAATACCACACACATTTGCAAAGAGAAATTGAGAAAGAAGAAGCAAGAGAGAAAGAATGGAAGAATTCTCATTAACCATATTCCACACTCAAAGAGTGAATAATTTACAATAGATATAGGCTACATGAGTAACTAATGCACCATAGTAGAGATTTAGAGAGATCTAAACACTCATTGATAGGCATTTGGAGTGAACTGTCACCTAGTCCTTGTTAATTGATCCATGCAATCATCAGTTAACTAAGTCACGACTTCCACTAGTCTAATTAATTGTAACTGAGTGTAACTGACTCTAAATTGAAGAGGAACATCCTATATTGTAGGGGAATATTCTCTAGAGATAATATTATCATCTAATGAAGAGTTCTCAACATTGGATGGTCAAACTTAGGAAAATAATTATAGGTGAGTGTGTAATATCGTCAACACCCCCTCTAAACACTACTAGGGTGTACATGATGAATGGGTCCCAAAAACTAAGGCCATTTTAGGTACCCATTATTAAATGTATATAAGAATGATACACTTGAAAGAAATCAATAAAGAGGGAAAAC
>ML777877.1:368164-399493 GCA_009831015.1 Picea engelmannii
TGCATAAAAAAAAATATGAGAAGGACCAAAAAGCAGTTGTTAAGCAACCCTGTCCTAAACTCCAAGAAGATCTCACAACTGTGCAAGTTTGAGCTCGTTGATGATTTTTTTGAATATTTAGATGTCTTCATGGGTATGATGAAGTAGATGAACCATTCATATATCCACACATATCTGCATTCTCTTCTTCTCATGAATAAGATCCAAATAAATTTTGGATGAGATTTTGAAAATCATGCGGTCGTTTCCAGAAAAAAAAATGTTGAAATTTTATTGATTTTAAAATGATCATAACTTCACTTCCCGAAATCCATTTCAAATGATTTGTTTTTTGAAATTGGATATTTTCCCGAGAGGAATTCAAATATCCAATTTGTTTCTGCAAATGTTCCTCATAAAATATCTTAATTGAGTCTAATGTGTGCGGCTCCCTTTTGTCTCCTGAGATGCATGCATTATGCATGGAAAAGTGTTTGCATGCGATCGTTGATATGCATTCCATATATATTCCACATGAAATTCAGCAAAAAAATCCGAAATCGATTAGACATCATCTTCAATTAATAGAATACAAATTTGTGCAAATACTTTTGTAGAAGACTCTTCAAAATAAAATGTTTGATCTTCTGATGGCTTCTCTTTTGGCTCTATTTGTTCAAACTCTTGCATGAAATCTTCAAAATCTTCTTTATATCTGAGTGGAAACTCCAATTTGGTCCACAATTCATTTGGAGTTGAGTCTTTTGATACATCATATTCTTGCCGGAGAATTTATGTAGAAATAGATAAGCTGATAAATCCTATGGCCATATCTTGTCTATTGAGAAAATTATTTTTCTCATCAATGGAATCAAGCTCTACTTCCATTTCCATAGTTATTTGGTACAAGACTCTACATCTGAGCTGAAGAATAATTTTTGGCTTCCACTCCAAATATTTATGAGGCGTGAGAAGTATTTTCGGTGAATTATCCATCTTTTTTGTGTTCTTCAATCTTTAGTACCTGCAAAAGGAATATGGTATGTCATTTTCCTAGCAATCAGTTGTCTCTGATACCATGTAAATGTATTGAACCTACATAGAAAAGATATATCTATAAAATACCACACACATTTGCAGAGAGAAATTGAGAAAGAAGAAGCAAGAGAGAAAGAATGGAAGAATTCTCATTAACTGTATTCCACACTCAAAGAGTGAATAATTTACAATAGATATAGGATACATGAGTAACTAATGCACCATGGTAGTGATATAGAGAGATATAGACACTCACTGACAGAAATTTATAGTGAACTGTCACCTATTTGTAGTTATCGAATCCATACAATCATCAGTTAACTGAGTCACAACATCCACCAGTCTAATTAATTATAACTGAGTGTAATTGAATCTAAACTAAAGAGGAACATTCTATTTTGTAGGGGAATATTCTCTAGAGAGAATATTCTCATATAAGGAAGAGTCCTCAACATTGGATGGTAAAAATTAGGAAAATAATTATAGGTGATTGTGTAATATCTCCAAAATCATGCACCACAAACGGAGATCGTATGTTAAAGTTATGCCCCCAAAAAGTTGATACACCAAACTACCCAAAACGGGTTCCACAAAACAGTTGGCTTTCCATCTTCTGGGGTTAGGGTTTTGTATTTTATTTATGTTAGAAAGGCCTTTAGAGACTCATTGTAATCATCTTCTTGTGAATGTGAGTAGTTGTCACATATCTTCTTAGCGATAAGATTCCACTATTCTAGTGATTCTTTGACTCTATATTTCTATAGTTTTGTACATTTCACTCATTAATAGAAAATGTGTATCATTGTATCTCTTTGTTTATGGTTGCATACATGATGTATTGTTTTTTATTATTCGATATCTGAGATATCTATGTACAATTTTTTAGTATATCTCTGCTCTCATTGCGTGCCAAAAATAATCTGGATCAGTGGTATCGATGTAGGCTTCTCTTCGTTATTTTTCAGTGCATGTCCCCAACGATGTCTGAGTATATAACATTGGGTCTTGAGCTTGTCTCTCTTGAGGACAATCTCTCTGGGATCCCCAAGAAACCCTCCATGGAAGAAGAAAATAAAAACGATAGAGCAAATGATTCTATTAATTTGTTGCTTGAGCTACCTCTCATGCAACAGAGGGACAAAATGATGGAGAATTTTTCCCACATATTTCAATTCCCGTCGGTAAAAACTAGTGTGTCTTCATCAAGAGGCCACTTTTGAAGCACCTCTCATTTCAAGGTACAAGTTAATTTTACTATTCCCTTATTTGAAGGACAGATAGATGCAGATTCCCTATAAAAATCGTTAAATATGCTAGAAGGTTATTTCTCTGTTCACAATTTATCTCACAGGGAAAAGATCACCTTCTCACTCCTTAAGGCTCTCCCTCATGTTAAACATTGGTGGGAAACTTACTGGGATAAAATTTCCATAGAGGATTCTAGAATATATGGGGTTGATCCCACCTGGTATTTTTTTGTGGATACGGTCAAGGAACAATATTACCCTATTGGTAACTATGATGACCATTACATGAGATGGACCACACTGTGTCAAGAGAGAGGCCAAGAACTTTCATATTTCACCAATACCTTCCATACCTTGCACAACAAGATGAGTATCAAATATTTTGACCCACATTTGGTTCTGAAATAGCATGGGGCTCTACATAGATACATCCAAACTGAAATGGATTTTCTGGAGATCTCATCACTGGGTGTTGCTTATCAATATGTTGTTAAAATCGAGCAGAAATTTAAGCAACAGAACAAGTGATATTTCAGGTCTGCAAATATGCAACAACCAAAGAATGGTAAAGGCATCCCTAACAACCATCCTTCATAAAACCAAACCAAGCCACATGAAAATAAGCGTAACAAGAAAACGAAGAAGGACACTGGAAAGTGGTGCGATTTCCACCAAATCCCCTAGAACAACAATGATGAATGTCACTCAAACAAATCATTGATGGCCAAGTTCAAAGACAAGGATCGAAACCATGATTCAGAATCTAATGTAGAAAATAATGGGAAAAGATAGATCATTGATGCAGACCCCACTACCACTTTCGCCACTGCAACAATTCAACTAGAAGAACCAACAAATAATGAATAGGGGGAGCACATTTTCATTCACAAATGTGGGTGAAGGGGACCCCACTGCATTTTATTGTTGATAATGGAAGATAGAATAACCTCATCTCAATAGAGGCCATCAAACAATTGGGATTGTCGACAAAACCACACCCGCAACCATATAACATCGGGTGAATTCAATAGGGATGAGATCTTCGTGTTAGCTAGTAGTGTTTATTGTCACATGGCATCCATCCCTTCAAGGATGAGGTATTATGTGATGTTTCCCACTGGATGTTTGTGATGTTCTTTTGTTCCAGCCATATATGTGGAAGCACCATGCTATTTATGAGTCTCGACCCTTTAGTGTCATTGTTAATATGAGGGGTCATCTCTATAGGATACCATAGTTAGTTCCAACTATTGCCCCACCTAAAAAGTGCCGCAAGGTAGTATATCATACTACAAAATTCATCTTCTTCATAGTTTGTTAAAAATATGAATCTAAGAATACCGCAACCACTGCAGCCTTAGTCCCGACAAGATTGAAGAAGAAGGTCGGCAAGATTGAAGAAAAACACAAGGATTCATTTTTCACAAAATCATATCATATAGCCAGACTAGTTCAAAAGGTCCAACCCTTCCAGCCTCAGGTTCGTGACAACCTTCAATAAGCTAAGCAGTGTAGCTTCTCTAGCAAGGCAAGCAACTCATCAAGATGCAGATTCAATAAACGCTTTTGCCTCTCCCACGGAAACTCAACGAAATGGAGACCATTGATTCCTAATGATGGAGGATTTATCTAGGTGGATATCGGTGGCCACCCACATATTCCAGCTGTCTCAAAATAGTCTTCTAGAAATTTACTATTTTTAGCAGGTTTTCGGTTCCTAAACCCTCAGAGCCATTTTGAGGGCCTAAATGAAGTGTTTTTGAGATAGATAACCTCAATTATATCAAAAGGATATGATTGATCCCCCAAAATTAATCTCCTCAGTGATACATTTCCAATGAGCTATTGTTCGCCCCAAACGGAGATCATATGCCAAAGTTACACCCCTGAGAAGTTGATACACCAAACTACCCAAAATGTGGTCCACAAAATTGTTGTCTTTTCATCTTCCAGGGTCAGGGTTTTGGATTTTATTTATGTTAAAAATTTATTTAGAGCCTCATTTTAATCATATTCTTGTGAATGTGAGTAGCCGTCACATCTCTTCTCATAGATAATTTGCCACCATACTAGCGAGTCTTTCACTCTCTATTACTATAATTTTGTACATTTCTCTCATTAATATAAATTGTGTATTACTTTACGTTTGTTTCTATGGTTGCATCTCTGATATATATTTGTTATATTATTGGATATTTTAGATATCTCTGTACATTTATTTATTATATCTTCTCTCTCATTTCGTTCCAAAAATCATTTGGATCAGTGGTATCGGAGCATACTGCTCTTGGTCATTTTTCAGTGCATGTCCCCGATGCGGTCCAAGTATAGAAAGTTGGGTCTCGATATTTTCTCTTGTGAGGATAATTTCTCTCGCACTCCCGAGAAACCCTCCATGGAAGAAGAAAATAAAAACAATAGAGAATACAATTCTATTAATATATTGATTGAGAAAGCTCTCATGTGATAGAGGGACGAAATGATGGAGAATTTTCCCCACATCCTTCAACACCTGTTGATAACAATCGATGTGTATTCATCAAACAACGAATTTGGAAAAACATCTCCTTTTAAGGTACAAGTAAATTTTGATATTCCCTTATTTGAAGGACAGATAGATGGAGATGCCCTAGAAAAATGGTTAAATATGCTAGAAGGTTATTTCTTTGTTGACAATTTTTTCGACACGGAAAATATCACCTTTTCAGTCCTTAAATATCTCCCCCGTGTCAAACATTGGTGGGAAACTTACTGGGAGCAAAGTTCCACATAGGATTCTGGAATATATGGGGTCCAGGACACTTGGTAATTTTTTGTGGATGTGGTCAAGGAACAATATTACCTTGTTGGTAACTATGACAATCAATACATGAGATGGACCATGCTACGTCAAGAGAAGGGAAAAGAAGTGTCGGAGTTTACCAATACCTTCCATACCTTATGCACCGAGATGGGTATCAAAGCCTCTGAGCGTAATTTTTATTTTTGAAATACCCTGGGGCTCTACATAGATACATCTAAAATAAAATGGATTTTCTAGACATCTCATCACTAGGTTCTTCTTATCAATAAGTTGTTAAAATCAAGCATAAATTTAAGCACTAGAACAAGCGATATTTTGGGTCTCCAAATACGCAATAACCAAAGAATAGTAAAGACGGCCCTAACAACCAGCCTTCAGAAAACCAAAGAAGGACACATGAAAAGAAGGGTAATAGGAATACAAACAAGGACACTAGAAAGTGGTGTGATTTCCATAAAATCCCCTGGCACAACATTGATGACTGTCGCTCAAAAAAATCATTGGTGGCGAAGATTAAAGAAAAGGATTGGAACCATGATTTAGAATCTGACGCAAAAAATAATGGGAAAAGACATATCATTGACACAGACCCCACTGCCATTGTCACCATCGCAACAATTCAACCAAAAGAACCAAAAGATACTGAAGAGGGGGAGTGCATTTTTCATTCACAGATGTCAGTGAAGGGGACCCTGCTGCATTTTATTGTTGATAGTAGAAGCCAAATGAACCTCATCTCAACAAAGGTCATCAAACAATTGGGATTGTCAACAAAACCACACCCATAGCCATACAACATTGGGTGTCTTCACTATGGCCAAGATATTTGTGTCAGCCAATAGCTTTGATTGTCATATTGCATCCAACCCTTAAAGGATGAGGTATTATTTGATGTTTCCCTATTGGATGTCTGTGATGTTCTTTTGGGCCAGCCATGTATGTGGAATCGCCATGTTATTTATGAGTCTCGATCTCGTAGTGTCATTTTTACTCTAGCGGGTCATCTCTAAAGGATACCAGAGGTAGTTCCAACTACTGTCCCACCTACAACTTTCTGGAAGGAAGTATCCCATACTAAAAAAACAACTTCTTCACAATCTGTTCAAAAGGTGAATATAAGAACACCGCAACCACTGTAGCCTCAGTCCCAACACGTTTTGTCCAACAAAAGTAGGTCAAAAATATTGAAGCAAAGTGCAAGGATTCATTTTTCACATAGTCATATCATGTAGCCATACTAGTTAAAAAGGTCCAACCCTTCCAACCACAGGTTCATGATAGCCTTCAATAATCTAAGCAGCGCAGCTTCTCCAGCAAGGCAAGTAACTCATCAAGATGCAGATTCAACAAATGCTTTTCCCTCTCCCCTAGGAACTCAACATAATGGATACCATTGATTCCTACGGAGGGAGGATTGATCTATGTGGATATCGGTGGTGACCTGCCTATTCCAACTGGCTCAAAATTGTCTTCTAGAAATTTACTATTTTTACCATTTTTTCAGTTCTGAACTTTTTGAGCCATTTTGAGGTCCAAAATGATTTTTTTTATGGATATAGAACCTCAAATACAACCAAAGGCTCTGATTGATCCCTAAAAATGAATATACTCTATGATACCTTTCCAAATAGTTATTGTGTGCCCCAAACGGAGATCATATGCCAAAGTTATGCCTCTGGGAAATTGATACACCAAACTACCCAAAACAGGGTCCACAAAATTGTTGGCTTTTCATCTTTCATGTTTAGGGTTTTGGATTTTCTTTATGTTAAAAATACCTTTAGAGCCTCATTGTAATAATCTTCTTGAGAATGTGAGGAGCCATCACATATCTTCTCAGAGATAATCATCCACCATTCTAGTGAGTCTTTCCTTCTGTATTTCTATAGTTTTGTACATTTCTCTCATTAATAGAAATTATGTATTGTTGTATCTTGTGTTTATGGTTGCATCTCCAATATATTTTTGTTATATTATTGTATATCTGAGATATCATTGTACATTTCCTTATTATATATCCACTCTCATTTCCTACCAAAAATAATTTGGATCAACCGGAAACATAAACTGGGCCAGGGTGGCTACAAAAAACTAAGAGCACGAATCGTAAGAATTAAATGATTAATTTTGGAAAATTCTTATTTAACAGTAGAAAAAAAATAATTGTTTTATTACAAGCAATTTTAATGATGTTATACATTGTAGGGAAATACATTCAAATCCCCTTCCACCAAGGAAGACCTAAAACTTGGTTTCAAGTTTGGTTTTCAAAGTGTGGTTGAATATCAAAAAAGATTGGGGTAGACGCCAATATCCCCAATTATGCAAATGCAAGTAAATAAAATCAATAAAGTCGTCATTTTAGTATACCTGTAAAATCTATTCATGATTGATTATATCACCAATAACAAAATATTTATGTTTTTTTTAAGCAAGAGAGAAACTGAAGCAGTGAGGGTAGAGATACTCATGAACAACTACTAGTTCATAGTGGGAAGGGCATGTTGCATGATATTTGGGAGCAGACTAGCCATTCAATTATGTATGCTTTAGAAATAGAAGTATTTATTATGATTGTAGATATGTATTTGTTGACATATATTTATAAAGTTTATTCTTTCAATGGAAGAGCATGTAGCTCATGAGGGTCAATTGCAAGAGGAACAAACGATGTAAGCAATGAGCACACAAGTTGTCATCACTATATATATAGGTAAAGAGAAATATGGTATTGTTATTTGAAATAATGAAATAGTTCTTTTAGTAATATTTTAGAATATCAATATGATCATTTTTCTTTGTCGCAACTGACACCCATTTGCAGTTGCCCCTGTGCCCTACTCATCGATGTAGAAGTATGGTACATGAGGGCATGGAAACACAATCAACACAACTAGGACAAGGAGCAAGAAATACATTGAAAAATGAGGATGATGATATCCCACTCGTGGGTTTAAAAAAAAAAAAAGTGATTGTATAAATTTATGAATTGTATTTTTATCACTATCATTATTAATATGAATGAATGTTTATATGAATTTCATCCTTATGTATGTATGTTTACAAAAATATCGCCAAACATTTATAGTTGGCATATGAAGGATATGTAAGATTCGCCAAGGTTTCTACATTTTAAAATAAATTTCCATCCTTAAAATCATCCCTGGCTGCAAATTGCAGCTTGTATCAGCTAATATGCAAAGTTTATTTTGAGTGTATTGATTTGTAATATCATAATGTATTTTTAATTCTTATAGGTCTACTTGGACAAACATGTCTTTCTTCCTATGTAATATTTCAACTTGATTATGAAAATGTTGGTTTTTGTCCCCTGGAGCAACAAGGAAGACTGTATCTTCACGAGACTCTTCAAAAACATTTTTAGAAATACTATACTAAAAAACAACAACAATGGATTCTTAATCCCTACTAAATATCTTATTTAAATTGCATAAATACTATGCAACTTTATGAAACATGCAACTTTATGCAACTATGAAACATGCAACTTTATGCAACTTATCCAAATTTATGCAACATGCAACTAATGCAACTATGAAACTTATGCAACTTTATGAAACTATGCAACTTATGAAACTTTATGCAACTATGAAACTTATGCAACTTTATGCAACATGCAACTTATGCATCTTTATGCAACATGAAACTATGCAACTTTATGCAACTATCCAACTTTACGAAACTATGTAATTTTATGCAACTTTATGCAACATGCAACTTATGAAACTATGCAACTTTATGCAACATGCAACTTATGCAACTATGCAACTTTATGCAACTATGCAACTTATACAACTTATGCAACTTTATGCAACTATGCAACTTATGCAACTTTATGCAACTTATGCAAATTGACTCTTATACATGAAAATTTGAATTTTTTCATGGTGGATAGTGTTACACATTCCAACGCACTAGATCAATACATTTAAATCATTTTCAATATCAAGAAGATTGTTTTTTTCTAAATCATAGGAATTTTATGTTTAGCCTAATGTTTGCTAGATTCCTTGACTTTTTCTCATGGCTCACAAGGATTGACTAGGCTCACAGATGTTGTATGTTACCCATGACTTTTGTATCAGTCTATCTATGATCATAGAGGTTGCATGTTCACCCTTACTTTTGCACTAGAACTTTTATGCTCACAGAGGTTGTACGTTCCCCTAGATTTTTCATTAGACTTATATGTTGACTTGTAAGATCATAAAGCATCTCATTCATCCTGACTTTTGGTTTCACTCATAGAGGTTGTACGTTCCCCCTAGATTTTGTCAATGCCTCACAAGATTGGTTGATTCTCCAAATCTCCCTGGCTAGCCTCAGGGTGGTCCATCTAGCCTCTGATTGGCGAATGATTGTTGATGCCGCCAATTTTCACAAAATGGTAGGCCTATGGAAACAAAATTGTCTTACCAAGACATATCTTCATTGCAAATTAAGAAATGTGAAAGTCTATGCAATTAATATTGACCCAAGATCAAGATTATCCAATGTGAAATCATTACCACAAATAAATGGCTTTGTGCAAATCCAGTTTCACATCTCTAAAGTATCCTCAAACATAACATCTAAATCTAGAGAAAATCTCTCTATGAGAAATAATGAGAAATCAAAATCATGAATGATGACATAAAATAACATACCATCAATCTCAAAATGCCTTACATTATAATTAAGCCATGCTTGTTGAATGCAGTTCACATTTCACAATCATCATCTCTTCCAAAATACTTAGCTCGCTAACTTATCTTCTCATTTTATTTACTGTAGGTAACACCAAATAGGCATCTTCTAGATATTTCTTCCTCGACTGAGGATCAATATATACTACTAGAGGTTGAAAGTGAGACGTATTGTACTAGATCTTATAGTTCTAGATCAACTAGAGTTGAAAAGATAAGGAGAAGATTTCGTAGATACATGAAATTTTTTATTGGTGAAGGAGGGTCATGTGATTATGATGATGAGAGCGTAGGTGACATTGAGTTTCCCTTGAGGTATAGACATATAGTGCAACCATGGGTACCTAAAGATATACCTCATTTGGACATACATTTCTTCATCAATGGGAGGATGTATCGCATTGATCCATCATCCTTACATGGATTTCCATTATTTTCCATGGATGGCATAAACGTCAAATATGGAAATGTAATTGAATTGATGGAGTATGTTGGACCATGCTACAATACAATCACTAGTTGATGTTGGTTCGATATATATGAAGTATAAAAAGATACTGAGTTATTGCAAATTATATACAACTAGTAGACAACAATCAAAACATAGGGGAAGTTATTTATATTGATCGAAGGCCAAACGTTTTTGGAAAAATTGTGGGATTTATAAATAGTAAACGACCAAGGAAAACATCCAAGAAACCAAATTTAATACTTGAGAGGCGTGAAGGAAATCATATATTCGTATCTTCAACAAAATCAATAGTTGTAGGTGAAGAGTCTTTTATCGATTAGAATTTGAATTGAATAGATAGAGGGGATGCTACTATGAGGATAAATATCTTATATACCATTTAAATCAACCTTTGTTCAATCACTCTTATTATTTATTTATTTTCATTAACTATTTTATATACCATTTAACTGAACCATTTGCATTAATTGCCTTGATTCTTGTATTGTGGCAGAGTGATCATGCCTAGATGCCTACAGAGTCTCGAGGTAGTTCCGAATAAGTAAAATTTGATGTAATAACAATTTTTATTTTATTTTATAATAGTTTTTAATATGATTACAATATCTAATTTTTGTAATGTTACAATTATTTTCATAAATTTTATTGATTGATTTATTATGTCAGGGTGACTATGGAAAGTAACTTGCATATACATTCGTCGATGGTGACTTTGGAAGCTCACTTGCAGCTAAAAATGTCTAGGGTGATCGTGGAAATTCACCCGATCTGCTACATTAGGTAAATGTTAATAGTAACTAAATATGATTACAATAACTAAATTTATTTAATGTTAAAATTAATTTCCTTAATTTTATTTTTTAATGTTTGTAGTCCACACTCGATGTGGATGATGAGCTGATTGAAGAAGAATTTTTTATGTGACAAATCCAATGGAAACTATTAGGAAGGACCTGAAAAGGGAAAACATAGAATTACTTAGTTTCATTAGCAGAAGAACCATGAAGGAGGAGATCAACACAAGAATTAAAGAGCTGAAAGATGAAATGCATTCTTATGGGGTAAGTGGCATCTTTACATAATTTTATCAACTATAAAATATATTCATTTATGATTTTTAGTTTTATACTTTTTATATGATCTGATAAATTCAAGTATTCCTTTTGTAGGATTTTTTAAAACCCGAGAGAGGATAACCTACAAAGACCTTTATTGGTAGTAGTGATTCTCTAGTGTGACACAACGTTGACATAGCATACTAGTGAGGCTTTATTACTCTCTTGAGGTTGGCCTCGAATCAAATCATCGACATATTGATTTTTAGTAGCATGACATCTCTGAGCAAGGCCATACAAACATTGGAACTCCACATGATGTTGGAGATGAACCTAGTGTCAATTGCAAGGAATCTTATTGATGCAGGAGCATCATAAGCAGCCAGCCAAGCAAGCAACTTAAAAGACGGAAGATGGTTGGAAAAGAACCATCACACGTTTTTTAAATGTTTTTGAATCATTAATGTAATGGTTAAAGGGAAGCGTACTTGCATATTGTAAATGGATAATGAGAGATTTGCTCTCATCTGTAGAATGTAGAGGCATTTATGCATAGTTAATGAAAGTAGGTAGATTTGAATGATAGATTAGACAGTTTTAGGAGCAGGAGGGAAAATGGATATAGACACCCTCGCCTTTTTATCATTAGGTAGTTGTATCATTTTCATAGAGTTGTAGCAAAGAGTTATAGAGAAGAACCCAGTTACAGAAGATTTGAATTAATATATGGAGCTTCGAATCAGACTCATGGTGTTATGATGTTTTCTATTTATACATGGTGAATGGTATGCTTCCGGTTGTTTATTCTCTCTATTTATGCATTTTTTTAATACTGTGTTGAATGCATGACTTCATGTTGAATGTTTGAAGTCTAAGAGAGAAAGATAATGAGTTTCAAATGTTTCTCTTCCTGAGTGAGAGATTTCTTGCAAGGAGTGCAGTGAAATGTCCGCAAGGTGTGCGTTGACAAGGGTTCTGAGGGATACCGTTGTTCTCATTCCAGCAGAAATGCAAGTGAAGCACAAAATCCGTGCAAGGTGTGTGTAGGCTGGTTGAAATCTACAACTTATCAACCAAGGGGAGAGTTGAAAGATTGTTGTTGCAGAAGGTGCATAGAGTTGAAGAATCAAATACTTTGAAGTATTTGAAAGAGTGTTGCAAGGAGTGCGTGCAGGAGTCCTCTGGAGATTTGAGTTTGAGAGTTAAAGCTCGAGGAGGAATAGTACCTTTGAAGTACTCAAAGGGAGACATGATAGAATTTATCTCGCAGAAGTAAAGCTCAGGAGGGAGGACGTTGATTCATCTCGTAGAATCCATTGGGGAAGAAATTGAACGGTTGGGATTCTCCGTGGAGAAACTGTGAAGCCGCGAGGACCGTAGGATCTAGAGAAGCTACAAGGTGGATAGAGTTTGGACGAACTCATCCTTTTGGGTTCAAGGATCAATGAGGATCGTTGATTGTGGACAGGTTGAGAGTTGGATCAGTTCTCAAACTTGGGGTTCGTAAGTTCGGAGGGAGGACCAAATTCTTTGGTTGCGGGAATCGCTGAGTAGTAAGGAGGTCTGAACCATTGGATTAGAACCCCATGGAGCTATCATGCATCAGGAGCTCGGGGTTTGAGAGGAGTCAGTTTCAACTGCAGGAGTTGTGAAGTGGCGAGAACCGAGAGCTTGTGTGAAGGCAAGGCACATTTGTGAGGTGGGGATCGCAAGGGTGACAGGTGGCATGTACTCGCACATCGAGGGGTCAACCCATAGTTTCCCTATCACATCTCGGGATTTTGCAAAGATGGAGAATGAAGGCTCTACACTCTAACTCGTGAGGTTGAGAGTTGCAAGAAGTGTGAAAGGGAAGTCAGACTATCATTGACTACCACATCTCGAGATTTCATAGGAAAAGAGCATGAGAGCTCAATGTTTCAATTTGCGAGATTGGGAGTTGCAAAAGATGCATGTGTTAGGGCCAGTTGTGGTCGTGTGGAGGTGAAGCTCATACCTTGTGCCTGTTCATATAAGGGGGTTTCAGAAGGACCTGTAGATCGATTCATTGAAGGTTTCGATAGGGATCAAAAGAGCCAATCAGACTCAAGGGCATATTTAGAAATATCTTGTGCGGACCTCGACCCAAGGGTTCGGGGGTCTACATTAAGTGGTATCAAATCTTGATTTTATTTGTATATTTCAGGGAAAGGGAGCCAGAAGAGAAGGAGTACTCTGATACACATTAAGTGGTATCAGAGCATAGAAAGAGTTCTTTACTTTCTGTAGAAGAGAAAAGAGAACCATTCGAAGCCATGCCACTGAGAAGGAGAGATAGGCCAATGCCAATGCCTAATCCAGCAGTGGAAAGAGAAATGTGTGAATTACATTCCAATCGTGATGCCATGGAGACAACACAGAGGTGCACATTTGATGTTGGGGACATCAGCGAGGCTAAAAGTGAAAATGAAGTTGGAAACGAAGGAGAGGAAATCACAGTCGAAGATGTTGCAGACGAACGCCTATTCAGGGTTTTTGCAAGGATAGGTGCCAGAGAAAAAATGGATATTCCAGTATATGAAGGAAACCTGGATGTTGAAGAGCTTCTAGACTGGATTATAGCTCTATATAAATACTTCAACTATGAGGATGTCGAGGAAGATACGAGAGTCAAACATGTTGTCACTAGACTTAAAGGGCATGCAACATTATGGTGGGATGAACTACAGGCTGAAAGACGCTGCAAAGGAAAGAAGAAAATCAAGAGCTGGGATAGAATGGTTGCAAAGATGAAAGCCAAATTCATGCCCAAGGACTATCAAATCACTATGTTTCGGAGAATGCAGAATTTGAGATAGAATCTGATATCAATGAAAGAATACACTGAAGAGTTCTACAAGTTAAACATCAGAGCAGGTCATCGGGAAAGTGATGATGAAAAAGTTTCCAGATACATGAATGGTTTGAGATATGACATCCAATATGATATGAGCATGATGATCATTCAAAATGTAGAAGATGCTTATCAGATGGATTTGAAAGTTGAAGAGAAGTTGAAATGAAAGCAAGGTGAAAGAGGCCGAGGCAGAAGTCAAGCTAGAGGAAAACCAATTTCCCAAGACATAACTCAGAGACCTCAAGAAGAGGGGAAGAAACCTCAAACTCAACCTGAGAGAGGAGGAAGCTCACAGAGAGGGAAGTATGCTGATAGAAATACTTTTCCTCGAGATAGAGGAAGAGGAGGAGGTCGAGGAGGTGAAGTGAAATGTTTTACCTGTGGAAAAGTCAGACATAAATATTATGAGTGTCCAAACAGAAAGAAATAAGGTGGTGAGGCTCACATTGCCGAAGCACAAAGATGGAATGTTGAGGCAGAAGATGCTGAGGGTGGAATATCCTTGATGATGAGGAAATTTCTCTTAACGCTAGAGAAGGAGGCAGAGAATCCAGCCCAAAGGAACAGATTGTTTTAGACTACTTTCAAGACAAAAGACAGGGTATGCAAAGTCATCATGGATAGCGGTAGCACAGGCAATCTTGTTTCTACAAATATGGTAGAAAAGTTGGAGCTGGAGACTATCATACATCCAAGCCCATACAAAGTTTTGTGGCTACAAAAAGGACATCAGGTAAATGTCACTAAACAATGTTTAGTTGAATTTAAAATAGGAGGATATAAGGATGAAATATTATGTGATGTCATTCCCATGGATGTCTGTCATCTATTCCTGGGTAGACCATGGCAATATGATGGAAATGTGGTTCATGATGGGAGAAAGAACACATACACCCTGGAGAAGAATGGGAGAACTCACATGTTGTTGTCGATTAAGGATAAAGAAGTAAAACCAGAGATGAGAAACATTGTACTTCTCATGAGTGGGAAGGAGCTTCTTAAGGAGGTTAAGAAGAAGGAAGACACACAATTTGTTGTGGTCAGGAAGACTAGAATTGTTTTGAACAGTACAAGAGTGGATGATTTACCAGAGGAAATCCAAAAGTTGCTAGAAGAATTCGCTGATATACTAGTGGATGAACTACCTTGTACGTTGCCACCTATCGGGAGTATAAGCCATCACATTGATCTTATACCTGGAGTCAGTTTACCAAACAAAGTCGTGTACAAGTTGACGCCGCGGGAGAATGAGGAAGTTAAGAGACAAGTCCAGGATTTAATGGACAAGGGATTGGTTAGAGAAAGCTTGAGTCCATGCACTATTCCGACAGTGCTCAGCCTGAAGAAAGATGGAGGATAGAGAATGTGTACAGACTCAAGAGTGATCAATAAGATTACCATCATATATAGATTTCCATTGCCAAGGATGGATGACTTGATATATTGCTTGAGTGGAGCAAGATTCTTATCAAAAATTGATTTGAAAAGCGGGTATCGTCAAATTCGTATGAGAGAAGGTGATGAATGGAAGACAACATTCAAGATGAATGAGTGGCTGTATGAATGGCTTGTCATGCCATTTGGTTTAACAAATGCACCTAGTACTTTCATGAGATTGATGAATGAAGTCCCGAAGGAGTTCATCGGGAAATTCATCATTGTATATCTTGATGATATATTGATTTTCAGCAGGACAGAAGCAGAGCACTTAAAACATTTAGCTGTAGTGATGAGGAGATTACAGCAAGAGAAATTGTTGATTAATATGAAGAAATCATCATTTATGAGGATAGAACTCATTTATTTAGGTTTTGTTATCTCTGTAAATGAGTTAAAGATGGATCCGGAAAAGGTGGAAGCGATTAAGAATTGGCCATCACCAAAAGGTGTGTTTGAAGTTCGAAGCTTCCATGGTCTAGCTATTCTCTACAGGAAATTCATCCAAAATTTTAGTGGAATTAGCACACCAATGATGGATACAGTGAAGAAAATACATAAATCTTTTCATTGGATAGAGGAAGCATAGAAGAGTTTCAATCTGTTGAAGAAGAAGATCATGGAGCAACCAATTTTGGTTTTGCTGGATTTTAGCAAGACATTCTAGGTCAAGTGTGACACGAGTGGGTTTGCAATTGGAGCAGTCTTGAGCCAAAAAAACAAGTCGGTTGCATACTTCAGTGAGAAATTGAACGAAGCGAAGATTAAATACTCAACATATGACGAGTAATTCTATGCATTCATACAAGCGTTGAAGAAATGGAGACATTATTTGGTTCCTAAAGAGTTTGTTTTGTACAACGACAATCACACTTTGCAATTCATGACTCAATAGGAGAAGTTGAACCAAAAGCATGCTAAATGGGTTGAATACATGCAGAATTTTACTTTTGTAATTAAACATATTTCTGGAACTGCTAACAAAGTTGTTGATGCTTTGAGTAGGAGATGTTTTCTTATATAGGAATTTAGAGTCAAAACTTTGGGTTTTGATAACCTCAAAGAAATGTACAGGGATGACCCAGATTTTAGAGAAGCCTATGAAGCGTCTGAGAATCCAGTTCTCAGGGACAGAAGCTAGTGGATTAAATATATGATCCAGGATGGATTATTATTCAGGGGCAATCAGTTATGTATTCTAAAATGCTCCATGAGGGAGAATCTGCTGAAGGAAAAACATAGTGGAGGATTGGTCGGAAACTTCAGTCACGATAAGATGTTCTCAAAATTGAATGGCTCATATTTTTGGCCAGGAATGAGGACAGATGTTAAGAATTTTGTGGATAGATGCAGGATTTGTCAACACACAAAAGGGAGAAGGTAGAACACAGGGTTCTATCAACCATTACCCATACCAGAAAGGTCGTGGGATGAAGTGAGCATGGATTTTGTATTGGGACTTCCAAGGACACAAAGAGGATATGATTCAATCTTTGTGGTAGTCGATAGATTTTCAAAGATGGCACATTTCATACCATGCTGGAAAACTAGTGACGCAACTCATATTGCAAACTTGTTTTTCAAAGAAGTCATCAGACTTCACGACTTACCAAGGAGTATTGTTTCGGATAGAGATACCAAGTTCATCAGACATTTCTGGAGGACTTTATGGAAGAAGCTGGGGACAAGTTTGTCTTTTAGCTCAGCTTATCATCCTCAGACGGATGGGCAGACAGAAGTTTTGAATAGGAGCTTAGGAGATTTTTTGAGGAGCTTAGTGACTGAACACCACAGTCAATGGGATCACATTATGCCACAAGCAAATTTTTCTTATAATGATTTGATCAATAGAAGCATAGGGCAGAGTGCATTCCAAATTGTATATGGAATGCAGCCCAAGGGAGTTTCTTAATTGAAAGATTCGGAACAAGCTGAATTCAGGAATTCTAGTGCAAAGGAATTTGTAGAAGCAATGAAGGAGCTTCACAGTTGAGTCAAGGAGCAATTGAAAAGTTCAATCGAGGAGTATAAGAATAGAGCAGATCAACACAGGCGAGAACTTCAATTTGAAGTTGGTGATATGATTCTTTCACATATAAGGAAGGAAAGGTTCCCAAGAGGAACATATAACAAACTGAAGATGAAAAGGATTGGACCATGAAAGGTCGTGAAGAAATTTGGGGAAAACGTATATGAGATTGAATTACTCAATAGGATTAGAATTTCACCGATATTCAATGTTGTGGATTTGTATGCTTACAGAGATGAAGAAGTAGGAGTAGAGAATGGACATATAGAAGTTTAGTGGACCAAATAAATGCCTGTAGCTGAAAGGCCACAGATGGAAATTATAATTGACAAGAGAGTCAGCAGGAAGACCACAAAAAAAGAGTATTTTGAATACTTGGTCAAGTGGAAAGGACATCCAGTTGAAGATTCTAGTTGGGAAGATGAAGAATAAATTCATAAGCATGGACAGACCATGCAAGATCTCATGAACAATATTTCATGAAAATTTTCAAGCAAGGGAGTATGATGCAGGAGCACTGCAAGCAGCCAGCCAAGCAAGCAACATAAAAGACAGAAGACGGCTGGAAAAGCACCAGTGTATGTTTTTGAAATGTTTTTGAAGAATTAATGTAATGTTTAAAGGGAAGCATACTTTCATATTGTAAACAGATCATGAGCAATTCGCTCTCATCTGTAGAATGTAGAGGCATTTATGAATAGTTAATGAAAGTATGTAGATTTGAACGATAGATTAGAAAGTTTTAGGAGAAAGAGGGAAAATGGATATAGACACCCTCGCCTTTGTATCATTTGCATAGAGTTGTAGCAGATAGCTATAGAGAAGAACCCAGGTACAGAAGATTTGAATTAATATATGGAGCTTTGAATTAGACTCATAGTGTTATTATGTTTTATGTTTATACATGGTGAATGGTATGCTTACAGTTGTTTATTCTCTCTGGTTATGCATTTTTTTAATATTGTGTTGAATGTATGACTTCATGTTGAATGTTTGAAGTCTGAGAGAGAAATATAATGAGTTTCAAATGTTTCTCTTCCTGAGTGAGAGAGTTCCTGCAAGGAGTGCAGTGAAACGTCCGCATGGTGTGCGTTGACAAGGGTTCTGAGTTTTATCTCAGAAATATCAGGAGGGATACCATTGTTCTCATTCCAGCAGAAATTCAAGTGAAGCATAGAAGTCATGCAAGGTGTGCACAAGCTGGTTGAAATCTAGAAATTTTCAACCAAGGGGAGAGTTGAAAGATTGTTGTTGTAGGAGGTGCACAGAGTCAAAGAATCAAATACTTTGAAGTATTTGAAAGAGTGCCGCAAAGAGTGAGTGCATGAGTCCTTTGGAGATTCGAGTTTGTGAGTTAAAGCTTGAGGAGGAATAGTACCTTTGAAGTGTTCAAAGGGAGACAGGATAGAAGTTATCTCGCAGAAGTAAATCTCAGGAGGGAGGATGCTAATTTGTCTCGTAGAAGCCATTGAGGAAGAAATTGAACGGTCTGGATTCTCCGTGGAGAACTCACAAAGTCGCGAGGATCATAGAATCTAAAGAAGCTGCAAGGTGGATAGAGGTTGGACAAACTCATCCTTTTCAGTTCAAGGATCAATGAGGACCGTTGATTGTGGTCACGTTGAGCATTGGATCAGTTCTCAAACTCGGGGTTTGTAAGTTTGGAGGGCGAACCAAATTCTTTAGTTGCGGGAATTGTTGAGTAACAAGGAGGTCTGAACTATTGGATCAAAACCACGTAGACCTATCATGTATTGGGAGATTGGGGTTTGAGAGGAGTCAGTTTCAACAACAGGAGTTACAAAGTGGCAAGAACCGAGAGCTCGTGTGAAGGCGAGGGACATCTGTAAGGTGGGGACCGCAAGGGTGATAGGTGGGGTGTACTTACGCATCGAGGGGTCAACCCATAGTTTCCCTATCATATATCGAGATTTTTCAAATGTGGAGCACGAAGGCTCTACACTCCAACTCGCAAGGTTTTGAGTTGCGAGAAGTGTGAAAGGGAAGTCATATTATCGCTAACTATGACATCTTGAGATTTCATAGGAAAAGAGCACGAGAGCTCAATGCTTCAATTCACGAGATTGCGAGTTGTGAAAGATGCTTGTGCTAGGACCAGTTGTGGTCATGTGGAGGTGAATCTCGTACCTTGTTCCTGTTCATATAAGGGGGTTTCAGAAGGCCCTATGGATCAATTCGTTGAAGGTTCCGATAGGGATCTGAAAGAGCCAATTAGACTCAACAAAAGATTTAGAAAGATCCTACGTGGACCTTGACCCGAGGGTTCAGGGGTCTACATTACTTATCCTGGAGTAGCATGGGTTAAAATCACGAGATCAGTAGATGTCACCTTTATGGTGGATGGCGAATGTGTTCCAATAAAGATACAAAATATTGTAGGTATTTATTAGTTAATTGATTGATTTTTATGATGTAATTGGAAAGAACATATGTCAAAATTATTTTAAATTAATAATCATAATGTTTTTGTAGTAAATAATGTATTCTATAGGAACTTGAATGACAAGGCATTGGATATTTTTGGTCCCACCATTCACAGAAGGTGGAATGGCCAAGATAGAAATTTGAAAGATGAATTGATAAGCCATTTGGTAAACTTGTGTGGAAATACATTCAACAAAAAAGTGGTAACCCATTTAGCTGGCGAGAGTTTGAAATATATCAGGGCCCATTATAGGCAAAGATTGGAAGAAAATATCAAGTATGAACACCTTCCCATGGTTTGGGAGAAAGAGTGGAAGGCAATGATATAGGATGCAATGGACAATTTTCTAAAAAGATAAGGAAAAGAACCACGACCTGGTAAAGTAAGGTAGGACACATAATATTTTTAGTGAGATATGCTCAATTTCGTTTTTTTTTTTTCGTTTTAAATAAAAATTGTGAAATCTAACATATTTCAACTTTTTCATAGGCTTCCTAACACCTCCAAAGCAACAAAGTCTAGAATGGAATATCACGGGAAACATAAACTGAGCCAGGGTGGCTACATAAATCTAAAAGAATGAATCATAATAATTAAATGATTCATTTTGGCAAATATTTATTTAACAGTAGCAAACAAATAATTGTTTTATTACAAGAAATTTTAATGATGTTTTGCATTGTAGGGAAATACAAATTCCCTGCCATCGAGGAATACCTAAAGATTTTTTTCAAGTTTGGTTTTCAAAGTGTGGTTGAATATCGAAAAGTATTGGGGAAGACGCCAATCTCTCCAATTATGCAATTGCAGTTAAATAAAATCAATAAGTCCATCATTTTAGTATACTTGTAAAATCTATTCATGATTGATTATATCATAATTAACTAAAAGTTTATGTGTGTTTTAACCAAAAGATAAACTGAAGCAGTGAGGGTAGCAGTACTCATGAATAGCTACTAGTTGATAGTGGGGAGTGCCGAGAGAAGGCTATCCATTTAGGTATGTATGCTTTAGAAATAGAATTATGTATTATGAGTATATATATTTATTTGTTGACATATACTTATAAATTTTCTTCTTTCAATGGAAAAGCATGTAGCTCATGAGGGTGAACTGCAAGAGGAACAAACGACGCAAGCAATGAAAACACCAGTTTTCATGGGTAGATAGATAGGTAAAGAGAAATATTGTAATGTTATTCTAAATAATGAAATAATTCATTCAATAATATTTTATCATATCAATGTGATTGTTTTCGTTGTTGCAGTTGATGCCCATTTTCATCTACCTCCACGCTCTACTCATTGACATACTAGAAGTATGGTACGTGAGGGAATGGAAACACAATCAACACAACTAGGAAAAGGCGCAAGAAATACATTGGCACACGAGGATGATGATATCCCACTCGTGGTTTAAAAAAAATAAAAAATAAAAATAAGTTTTGATTGTATAAATTTATGACTTGTATTTTGATCACTATCGTTATTAATATGAATGAATGTTTATATGACTTGCCTCCTTATGCATGAAGGTTTATACATTTATATGTCTTGATGACCTGCCTACTTATGCATGAATGTTAATATGTTTTCTATGTAAAAGAAATCATTTATTGGGTATGGGGAATTGAGAGCGATGTGAGGGGGTAGGAGGGGCCATATGAGATTCCACCTTCATGTGGTTGGCCCTATTCAATACAGAATAACATGTTCTCTAAATAAACATAATCTCATTAAGGTATTTCACTTTAGTATTTATAAAGTCTTTTACACGTTTAAATGCCTTTTTATTTGCTTATATATTATTTACTCATATAAAAAAAATATTTGATGATTTTTGCAGGTCTTGGCGATGGAAATGCAACTCGTGGAAAACTCTTATCAAGTTGTATGGCATATGGACCTGGTTAAAGGACATTGATAAGGTAATGGTTTTGACATGTTTTTTATAGTCTATTTATCCCATTGGTTTCATTCTATTAGTAATGGTAGGCATATGGGTTTATTTCGTTGGTTTTATTCTATTAAATGGTAGGCCTATGGAAACTCATTTGTCTTACCAAGACAGATATTCATTGAAAAATAAGAAATGTGAAAGTATATACAATCAATATTGACTCGAGATCAAGATTCCCCAAGGTGAATTCATTACCATGATGACATGGATTTGTGCAAATATGGTTTCACATCTCTAAAGCATCCTCAAACATAACATCTAAATCTATAGAAAATATCTGTATTCGAAATAATGAGAAATTAAAATCATGAGTGACGACATAAAATAACATGAAATCAATCTCAAAAGGCCTTACATTCTAATTAAACCATGCTTGTTGAATGTTTTTCACATTTCATGACTTTCAAGTAAACAATCATCATCTCTTCCAACCCTATTTAGGGAGAAAAAGTCCAGCATGCAATTTTTTTTTATTGCATTAGTAATGCATGATCACTTACAAATATTCCACCATGAAATTCTTCTCTTAATGAGCTTTCCAAGACAACTTATACCAGGCTATGTAACCTGTAATAGACTCAAAAACTTGTTGATAAATATGCCTATTGTATACCATCACAATGGAAGAATCCATGCGATACCTGAGTGTTAAACTTATATCTTTTTTGGATTGATATAATTGTTGATATATATGCTTCTACTCGCTTCTTGCATCAGTTGATATTTGCATCCTATGTAAGTTGATACTCACATCATGTGTAAGTTGCAACTCACATACTGTATCAGTTGATATTCATAGCCTGTGCATGTTGCAACTCACAGCTTGTATTAGCTGATATTCGCAGCCTGTGTAAGCTACAACTTACAGCTTGTATTAGCTGATATTTGTAGCCTGTGTAAATTGCAACTCGCAGCTTGTATCAACTAATACTTGCATCCTATGTAAGTTGCAACTCATAGCCTATATCAGTTGATATTCGAAGCCTGTGCATGTTGAAACTCATAGCATGTATCAATTGATATTCACAACCTGTGTAAGATGCAACTTGCAGCCTGTGTAAGCTACAACTTACGGCATGTATCAGTTGATATTCATAGCATGTGTAAGCTGCAAATTATATATTGTATTGAATGACATGCAAAGTTGATTTTGTGTTTAATGAGTTGTAATATCATCAGGTATTTTCTCTTCTTCTAGGTCTACTTGGACTGCTATGTCTTTTTTCTTATGTAATATTTCAACTTGATTATCAAAATAATGATCAATAATCTGATTTCATAACTTGTTATTATTATTTATATGATTAGATACCTTGTTAATGATTATTTCTATGATTATAAATATTGTTATTATTAAGTGTTTTGATTGGATATGACCAATGGTCCTTTATTGACTAATATGTTGCCTCTTTATTGAATGATGTGTTTCCTCTCTATTAACTGATATGTTGCCTCTCTGTTAACTGATATAACGACACTGTCATGGAGAAACTTATTGTTTCCTTTGTTGGACACCTACATTGCAACTTGTCATGCATGCATGCCATGCATGCAACTTGACTTTTACAACTTGAGTTTAACAACTCATTCAAATTGACTCTTAACTTGACCTTTTACAACTTGAGTTTAACAACTCATTCAACTTGACTCTCAACTTGGAAATTAGAATTTCACATCATGGTGGACAATGTTACATGTGCCAATGCACTATATCAACACATTTACATCACTTGCAATATAAGGAAGATTGTTTGTTTCTAGTTGATAGGAATTTTACGTTCACCCTAACTTTTGCTAGATCCCTTAACTTTTTCTCATGGATCCCAAGGATTGGCTAGTCTCACAGAGGTTGTATGTTCCCTCTAAAATTTTAACTAGTCTGTCTATGCTCATAGACGTTGTACGTTCCCCTTGACATTTTCACTAGTCTGTCTATGCTCACAGAGGTTATACGTTCCCCCTGACTTTTTCATTAGATTTACACCTTGACTTTTGTCTTTTCCTTATCTACACTCATAAGATCATATAGAATATCATTCATCCTAACTTTTGGTTTGACTCACAAAGGTTGTACATCCCCCCTGGATTTTGTCAATACCTCACAGGACAACTTGATTCTCCAAATCTCCTCGCCTAGAAATTTTTTATTTTTTTTTAAACCTACAGTCCTCATCTATATAACGATGAATCATCATGGAAAATATAGCATTCTCGTGGAAAAAAAATATTTTCATTTGTGTTTTTCCATGAACATTCGTCTATCTGGAGACGAATCATTGTGACAAATATAACATTCTCGTGGAAACAAAAAACTTTTCATTTGTGTTTTGCCATGATTTTTTGTCTATATAGCGATGAAACATCATGTAAAATACAACATTCTCGTGGCAACAAAAAATTTTCATTTTTGTTTTTCCATGATTTTTCGTCTATAAAGAGACGAAAAATTGTGGCAAGTATAAAATTCTCATGGCAACAAAAACTTTTCGTTTAAGTTTTGCCATGATTTTTCTTCTATATAGAGATGAAAAATCGTGGAAAATATAACATTCTCATGTGATCCAGGTGGATATTGGTGGTCACCCACCTTTTCCAACTGGCTCAAAACTGTTTTGTAGCAATTTTGGCAATTTACAATTTTGAGCTGTTTTTAACTTCTAGGGCCAATTTGAGGGCCTAAACGACATTTGTTCACAATAGGCACCTCAATGATAGTTGAAGGCTTTTATTGAGACCCCTAAATGAATTTCCTCATCAATACCTTTCAGACAATCTGTCATGTGCCCTAAATGGAGATCCTATGCAAAAATTACGACCTCGGGAAATTAATGTACTAAATTACCCCAATGGGACCCAAATGGCTTTTGGCAATTCATCTCCTAAGGTTAGGTTTTTGGATGTCTAGGGTTTTGCAATTGATATTTATTGTAAAAAGGTCTTCAAAGCCTCATTGTAATCATCCTCTTATGAATGAGCGTAGTCATCGCATCTCTTCTCAGAGATAATTTTCTACCATTCTAACAAGCTTGTTTTCAGTCTGCATTTTACAGTTTTCATCATATTTCTTATTTAATAGAAGTCATGTTTTACTGTATATTTGTTATTTTTCACTATTTCTCTATTTTAACATTATAAATTTGTGGTTTCATTTCGTTCCTCTTATAAATCTGGATCAGTGGTATCAGAGTGGTTTGTTTCTTGTCGTTTTTTAATGCATGTCCCCGACGCGGTCATGGTGTAGAGAGTTGGGTCTTGATATTGTTTCTCTTGAGGAAAAATTCTCTCGCACACCCAAGAAACCTCCCATGGTGGGAAGAAATAAAGATGATGGGATATGACATGCTTTCAAAATGTTGCTTGAGGAATCCCTTGAGCGATAGAGGAATGAGATGATGGAAAGCTTCGCACAAATCCTTTGACGGTTTCCGATAGGAGACACATCTACCTCAGGTGGAAGCGCCACCCCCTTCAAGGTACGGATAAATTTTTATATTCCTATATTTGAAGGTCAAATAGATGTGGATGCCATAGATAAATGATTAAACCTTTTAGAAGGGTATTTTTTTGTCCACAACTTTTCTGATAGAGAAAATATTATATTTGTGCTCCTCGAGTCCTTACCCCTTATCAAATATTGGTGGGATACTTTCTATGAGAAAAATGAATTATAAGGATTCACATTATTTGCAGTGACAGCCATTTGGGATTCCTTCAGGGATGGTATTAACGAACAATACTACCTTGTTGGAAGTTAGGATGACTTGTATACAAGATGGACCACACTACGGTAGGAAAGAGACCAAATAGTCCCATAGTTCACCAATGTCTTCCATACACTATGCACTAAGATGGGTATCAAATATTCTAAGATACATATGGTGCTCAAGTACCACGATGGTTTGCATAGGTACATCCAAACAAAAATGGATTTTCTTGACATCTCGTCCTTGGGTGTGGCCTATCGATGTGTCGTCAAAATTGAGAAGAATATTAAACAAAAGGAGTGACAGTTTGGGGATGGGAACCTCTCACGGCAGAAGCAGGGAAAGAGAATCCCTAACCCATAGAACAAAGGAAAAATAAAAAATGGGCAACGTCATGACAACCAGTCCAAGATACAACCAAATAAGGACAATGGGAAGACGAAGAGAGAAAGCAGTCATTAGTGGCTAAAGTAAAAACCTTTGAATCAGATGTGGGTTCCAAATCTAAGTCAAAACCAAATAATGGGAGATAGATCATTGATGCAGAACCCAATGCCACTATTTATACCACCAAGATCCATATCATTGAACTTGATGAGCTAGAGGAAGGAAAGAGAGTCTTTCATTCACAGATGTGGTTGAAAGGCACTCCATTGCACTGCATTGTTGATAGCGGTAGCCAAAATACCCTTATATCAGTCAAGGTCGTCAAGCGGCTAGCCCAACCGAAAATGCCACACCTGCAGCCCTACACCTTAGCCATCCAACACTGTCACCTATCATATGACATCAAGCCATTCAAAGATGAGGTATTGTGTGATGTTGCTCCCCTTGAAGTTTGTGATATTAGTTTTGGAAAATTTTATTTATGGAAACGTCGTGATGTATATGAGTCTAGGTCGCACAGTTTTATTATTAATTTGAACAAGAAATTGTACAAGATACCCGAGATAGTCCCACCTAGTGTTATTTCCTTGATCTCTACCAAGCAATGCAGGAAGGTCATTTCTCAAATCGGGAAGTTTTTCTTCTTCATGACTCATTCTCAGAGTGAGTGAAAGGTTGCAGATACATTCACAGAATCCGCGACCAACCTCTCCATACAATAGAAGCAAGTGAATTAGGTCATGGAAGAATAGAAAAATATCTTCTCATCACCTATTGGAGTACCTCTGCACTATTAGGTCAAGCATCTAATTGATCTGACCCTTGGCGCACCGCTACCAAATGGGTCAGTCTATCATCGCTCTCTATTATAAAATGATGATATCAGGCATCAGATCCAAGAAATTCTCCACAAGGGGTACATATAACCCAACACATCACCTTGTGGAAGCCCAATAATGTTGGTCCAGAAGAAAGACTGGACCTGGCAACTCTGCATTGATTACAGGGCCCTAAACAAAATCACAGTCAAGAACCGGTACCCAATTCCTCAAATCAACAATCTCCTTGATCATCTCAAGGGGGACAAATACTTCAGTAAGATTGATCTGAATTTTGGCTACCATTAGGTCCTAGTAGAATAGACAGATGTATGGAAAATTTCCTTCAAGTCAAAAGAAGTTCTTTTTAAATGGGTGGTCATGCCCTTTGGTTTGACGAATGCCCCAACAACTTTCATGAGGTTGACAGACAATATCCTACGGCCTTTCACTAATTATTCTATGGTGTTGTATCTATATGACATCCTCATTTACAAAAATACTTGGGAAGAACACTTGCAATATATTCAATAGGTTCTACACACTTTGCGGTAGCACAAACTATATGTCAACTTGGAAAAATGCTCCTTCAGCATGGACAATGTCAAGTACCTAGGCTACATTTTTTATGCTCATGGTGTTCATGTTTATCCAGTCAATATCCAAGTCATCCGTGATTGTCTATCCCAACCATGCTTACCGAGCTTCATATCTTCTTAGGGATTTCCAATTTATATCGCAGGTTCATGTTGGGATTCTCCCATATTGCATGGTCCCTCAGTCATATAACTAGAGGTGGTGGTAAGGAAAAATTTGTGTGGGGCCTGTCCCAACAAAAAGTGTTTGATGATATGAAGTAAAGTTTGTGTTCAACACCAGTTCTCTCATTACCTAAATTGAATCATCCTTTTTAGATCGATATTGATGCTTCAGACTATGTTGTGGGCAGATTCCTCACTCAGCATGGCCACCCTATGGCCTATCATAGTGAGACACTATCATATGTCATCCATAAGTACTCTACTTATAAAAACTAAATGTATTCCATTGTGCAAGCCTGTCTCCAGTGGAGGCATTACATTCTTAGGAAGGAGACAACCATCCACACTGCTCAGAAGCCGCTATAGTTCATGAAGACACAAGGAAACTTGTAGAATGAATTCCATCAGAGGTGGTCAAAATATTTGCAGAAGTTCCACCTCAACATCAAGTATAAAATATGAAGTACTAACCGAGTTGTTGATTTCCTAAGTCAATCTCTAGTCACAACACTCGCCACAGTGTTAGACTCTTGTGACCATGAGACCTCTCAGTGGCCCCACCTCTATGAGATAGATCCAGACTTCAACAACACCTACCAGATGTTTGGTGCCAACACAACTGTCAATAATTTCCATATTCAGGATGGGTTGTTATGCCATCTAGGCCATCTCTACATTCCATCAAGAGAACGAGTGAAGCTGATTTGGGAAGCCCACTACAGCAGGGTGCAGGACACTTTGGTGTGGAAAATATAGTGGCAATGTTGCAACAACATTTCTACTGGCCAAAACTTCGACAGGATGTTAGCAAGTATATCTGGTCCTATAATGCCTACGTTATTTCCAAACCGGACATCACGAAACAAGGCATGTACACTCCTCTGCCTACTCCAGACAGGCCCTGGTAATCCATCTCAATAGAATACATGTCAGGCCTCCCTTCTAGCATACGGGTAAATGACTATGTTTTGTGGTTGTTGATCATTTTTCTGAGATGGCGATTTTGGCCTCCTCCAAGAAGAGCATCACGGCAGAGGACACTGCCAATATTTTCTTTGAAAGAGTTTGGGTACACTTTGGGATCCCACAAGCCATTATTTGAAATCCAGATAGTCGATTTCTCATCACATTCTAGTCAAGCCTCTGGTCACTGATGGACACCAAGCTCACCAAGTCCACTGCCTTCCACCCCCAGATGGATGGCAAAACCAAGGTTGTCAACTGGATGATCATGCACATCCTACGCATGTACAATTACAAGCACCCTCGCATCTAGGATGAGAGTATTCCCTATATTCAACACAGCTACAACATATACATACATATATCAACTGACCACATCCCCTTTCAGGTGGGGTTGGGATTTCAACCATTGTGTCCCATGGATGTTTCACTACCCCTTGCATCCACCCAGGAAGACTCGTCACATGCTTCAACTATAGCTGACAAAGCCACTCGGTTCATTGATTGGATCCAACACATTCGCTAATAGGCTTAGGATATTTTACATAAGTCTCATGCCAATAACAATAAGCACCATGATCAACACCAGGTGCCACACCAGTTTCGAGTTGGAGACAAAGTTTGGTTGCACTTGTAGAAAGAATGCCTTATAGGGCCTCATTAGAATATTTTTCACTTTGTTATGGGCCTTACACAATTACCAAGGTTTTGGGTGACAATTTTCTTGAGCTCAACCTTTCCCCGTTCCTTGTCTTGCACCCAGTGTTTAATGTGGACCTCCTTTGCCCCTACTTTCCACCATTATTTGACACCTTAGAGATAGAAGAACAATTGAAACCAATAGAGCTCAACCATTATTGCATGAAACATGAATCCACTGATCATATTGTGGAAACACAGGTCAAGGGCACTCACCGACAGAGGATCCAACTTTATCGGGTTGTTAAAGTAGGGAAACTCCTGCACCAAGGCAAGTGACTCACCCGGGGCCGAATTCAATAGAACTTTCCTTATATGATGGGGTCACTCAATGCAATGGATACCATTTCTTCCTAAGGAGAAAGGATTGATCCAAGTGGATATCGGTAGCCACCCACCTTTTTCAACTAGCTCAAAACAGTTTTCTGGAAATTTTGGCAATTTACTATTTTTAGTAGTTTTTAACTTTTGGGATCAGTTTGAGGTCCTAAACGACATTTTTCATGATCGATCACCTCAACGATATCCAAATGCTTTGACTTATCCCCCTAAATGAATATCCTCATGATTACCTTTACAACAAGCTATCTTGCGCCCTAAAGAGAGATCGTATGCAAAAGTTACGACCCCGGGAAGTTAATGTACTAACTTACCCCAACGGGGCCCACGTGACTTTTGGAGCTTCATCTCCTAGGGTTAAGTTTTTGGATGTCTAGGGTTTTGGAATTCATATTTATTGTATAAATTCCTTCAAAGCCTCATTGTGCTCATTTTCTTGCGAATTCGCATAGGTGTCACATCTCTTCTCAGAGATAAGATGCCACCATTCTAGCAAGTTTGTTTTTACTATGCATTTTACAGTTTTCAACATATTTCATATTTGATAGAAGTCAATTTTTATTGTATATTTGTTATTGTTCATTGTTCTTATGTGTTAACATTATAAATCTATGGTTTCATTTTGTTCATCTCATAAATCCGGATCATCGTGGCAACAAAAAAAATTCATTTGTGTTTTGCCACGATTTTCCGTCTATATAGGAAAAAAAATCGTGGCAAATATAGCATTCTCATGGCAACAAAAAATTTTCATTTGTGTTTTTCCAAGATTTTCCGTCTATATAGAGATGAAACATTGTGGAAAATATAGCATTCACTTGGCAACAAAAATTTTTCATTTTTGTTTTGCCACGATTTTTTGTCTATATAGGGATGAAAAATCGTGGCAAATATAGCATTCTTGTGGCAACAAAAAAAAATCAATTGTCTTTTGCCACGATTTTTCTTCTTTATAGCGATGCATAATTGTGGAAAATATACCATTCTTATGGCAACAAAAGAGGATGTTTGTCGCTATATAGACGAATGTTTGTAAAAAAAATAAAAAGAAGGAAGAAATAAATGAATGACATGTGGCAACCATATTTCATGGATATTTCCACTATGAGTTCTAGTTCATCGATAGAGTGATGAAAAAAGATCCACGAAAAATAAGGCTCGCTTTCGTGGCAATTTCAACGAAAAAGTTTCGCAATAGAAACAAAAAGGCATGGAAAATTTGATCACATTTAGTAGTGTTACTTATTCACATATCGTTGTACTTGTAAAATATGTTTTAAAGGTGTTCTCTAAATATTGTATGTTTTGGTATTTTTGTTGTTTAAATTGCATTTATGAATGGATGAATGGATTCAGTGTGTTGAAAAACCTCTAAGGCACTTAGATTATACAGACTTAACCACTCAAACTTCCAAATCCAACAATTTCTTGCTAGATTTTGCATAAAATCAACGAATAATATGACTAAAAAGAATCAAAACTTAGAACATTTAAACTACTACTTTTTTAAACATAAAGGTAAATATTTTTGAATTATCTTTGTAACCCCAACTCCCTTCACATATCAATGTCTTGGTGATATATTGTTTTTAATATAATATATATATATATA
>ML777877.1:399638-417453 GCA_009831015.1 Picea engelmannii
TGCACGTTAGGACAATTTGATAAGTTAGTTTTTTATTCTTTTTGTGGCTGGGAAAGATAATAGTTATAGAAAGAGTTCAAGTTCAAATTTGGAGTGAAATTCTTTCAAAATATGTTTGACCTTAGACAAATATTTACACAGAGTTATAAAATTGTTATTTTTATTGTTAAAAATTAATTAAACTAGTACATATAAGAATAATGAAGCTAGAAAAGAAATCATGTTTTGATTTATTTACTCACAAAATTACCCTTTTTGTCTAGACTTTACAAAATAAGTTTTCTTGTTTAGACTCTGCAAAATATTTAAGATTTGCACCCCAACTTTTTAGCGCCTCACACACTTGATACTCCCTTGCATCATAAAAGAAATAATATTGGAGGGAGAATTCATGAGAACTGTTTGCTTTGGAAACATGGTCACTTTGTTGTAACAATCTTACATGATAAATAATGACAATGCTTCGTTATCACACTGTATTGGAAAATCAGTTGAATGGCTTGTTTCCTAAAGGCATGTATGCAATGTTCGAACAGATCATGGATCATCTACATCATTTCCAACTGAATGCATGTCTTTCCTCTTCCATATAATATTCTCGTAGATGAGAATGCAGTTTTCAAGGGATTAAAAGTAACATATATCTCACCAGGTATGCACTTAAGATCTCTTAAGATTCATGCCAAGAGGCAATGAAGCCCAACATATTTTTCTGCAATGGGATGCAGAAAAGGATTCAAATCTTGGACCAACAAAATTCCTTTGACGTTGGTGTTATGGGTGCGAATCCCTCCTATGGACTTAGAATTTAAGGGCTCTAATCATGCATGTAGAAAATGACCATTTCAAAGGCTTCTACTCTTTCCTATTCTCCCAACACAAAACCCCACATTCATGCAATACAAAGGTGTAAATGAGAATCGGTAACTCTACCTTAATTCCTTCATTTGATGTCGATCCCTTTGCTTTCACTCGCTCTTTGATTGCAAGCCTCCTCCCAAAGATGACCTGCATTCACACATGAACAAACAAAAAGTTGTGAACATGCATTTCATATACTAATTGTTGGGTTAGTTGTGATAATATCATAAAATAAACATTCAACGTGAACACATGATATGGTGGGACGGGAAAAGTATTCCTTTTTGTATTAATCTTCACAAGAGTAAACTTACAATATGTAGTCGGCACTGCTCCTCGAAATTGGTCTTGGGATCCTCTTCAACTGTCCTCCAACTGCTTTTCTCTATACTTCTCTTTGCACAAGGATGGCTAAAGGTTGGGACAAGGGGAATGCTCAATTGGGTATAGTCTCTTTAATATGATATTCCTCCTTTCAAATGAGACCCTTACCCTTTCTTTTATAGGCTAGAAGGAGCTAGGTATTTGGTTGAATGACCAGCCATGCATGGCCAAAAGGTTTAGTTAACTTTCCCAAAGCTGTGTGTTCCTTGAACAAATTTCCTGTTTTCTTGTTTTTGTAGGTACACGCGGGCTATATTGGGGTAGCTAGCATGTACACGCATGCAGTAATGGAGCAGGGTCTGTGGGCCTTTATAAAGGGGGTTTTTGAGAAGAGTTGTTCAGTAGTGTTTTGGAAAAGAAGGAGTCTGAGATGGCTTGATGCCAGCTAAGTATGTATGGTGAAAATTAGGGTTATAACAGATGCCCCCTAATGTGTGAGGTCAGAAGAGAATCTAATGGCAAAAATACATTATCAATCTTTATCAACGTACCAAACCGGTGAGCCCAGGGACCAGAAATCGAGAGATGCCATCTGCAAAATAACAATTGTCTCACCGAGGCAGGCATACCTATGCTCGGGATGAAATAAAATCATGGCTACCAATCAAATACACTGTAGATGCATGTCATATAACTATATAAAGTGTAGCCGCGAGCAATACACAGCGGATCTACAACTCAAAATCAAAATATATACATGTATAGTATCCTTCTCCTAGAAGTTGATAAGGCCTGATGGCTAGAGATGAGGTCTTTAGAGCTTGAGTAACAACTTCAAAATGTTCAAAACTCGGGTAGGAGTGTAATATGAGTGTACAAATTCACTACCCAGAGGTCTTCGATGGCTCGTCGGTCATGGACTAGAGAATCTTGATGATTAGATTGAAGGCTTCATTGATTTCGAACAAAGACTTGATTGGACTTTTGGGATGGTTGGGCATGAGGGCAAGAGACAAACTGTAGAGGGGTCGACTCGGGCTTGGTAAAAATTTCCCTTGGACAATAGCATGAAAAATGATGAGACTTAGGCAGCATGGCATTAACATAAGTTCACGAGGCAAGAGGCAACGCAAACTCTCCATATGTTTGGAAGGATAACCAAACGGAGGAGGACACAACTCAATGTAGCGGGAACAAATTCCTAAGGTTATATTAAATCCCAGGGCTTGGCAGACAAATGAAAGGATGTGCTTTATCCAAGGGCGACTCATTGTGCTGCCAATACAAAGAAAATACTTTTCCCTTCCTCTTTTTGGGGTATACTTGATTTTTTTTGTCTTTTTCAATCATTTTGGAAAAGGAATAAAAGAATGCTACATTACAAAGGAGGAATGAGTTTCGCAAACATACGAGTTCGAGGTGCAAGGACAAGACTGATGTTCAAAGAAAGGAGACTTGAAAAAAATCCCTCATGGGGCCAAAGGTGTCAAGACGCAAAGGCCAAATGCTACAAGGCTTGCGTATAAGGCATGTTTTCGATAGTTCGTTTGAGAGCAACATGGAGACAGCATTAGGACAAAGACGTAGGTATGAAAATGCAATTAATAAGACACAAAATGGTAATGTCCTTCTATGTAAGTTTAACAAGCCCAAAGAAGGTAAGCTCGATGGTTTTTCATATTTAGAGAGTTTGAAAAAAAGTAAAAGGAGACTCCAATGGGGTACCTTTTTCGAAGGTAGTCTAGTCAGTTTGAAAAAGGGGTAAACTAGCACCAACCAGACAACTATTCAAAACCATTTTAACGAGTGTGATAAAGACAAGATCACTCGACAATTTTTTCATTTTTAAGGAGTCTGAAAAAAGATTAACTATGGACTCCGTCAGGAATGTTCTTCTGGACCATTTTAACGAGTGTGAAAGAATAAGGTCACTCGATGATCTTTTCAATTTTAGGGAGTCTGAAAAGAGCTTAACTATGGACTTCGTGGGGGTTCCTTTTTCATAAATTTAGTCCCTCAGGCCCAAAAAAGGGTTCAAATTATACCTGAGGGTACTCTTCTAGAGATCTGAGGCCTCTAGAGTATACCTTTGTTCGTACAGTTGACCCTCTAGACCGAAAAAGGGGTAAACTATTGTCGGATAGATGTGACTTCAAATTTCAGTTTAACGAGCGTGAAAGGCCACAAGATTACTTGGTAATCTTTTCATATTTAGAGGGTTTGAAAAGGGCTTAAAAGAAGACCCGTGGGGGCTACGACTCATGTATGAAACCAGTTAAGGTAGAGCTCTCTCCCAGGCTCATACCAAGAGTCTCTTCGATATTCAACTTGGGAATTCTCCCAAAAGGGAAGAAAACACAAACCATGGTGTAAGTCCTCTCGCGGTATAGAAATCATAGTCATGGATTCAAGGATAGCCTCACCTGAAGGTAATTCAAAATATGAGAAATCACGTAATCGAGGATTGATAGTCCCAAAGGGTGAAGTAAACTAAACATACTCCATATGACGATGGAGTTTCTGGCCAGGATTGGCAGAGTCTATCAGCGAAGAGTCACAAGCACGAGGGTTTGAGGATCTACAAACAATGAGATCAGACTCAAAAGGATACTCAAGCCCACTTGGATCCCATGCCCCCATTAGATAGAACAATGGATCAATTGTTGATTCCAAGTCTCGAGAAGGAAAACATGATTGCACTGGTTCCTGCTCAGAAGCAATTGAACACCGAGGATAAGACGCCACATAATTAACCCATGGTGGGGTAGAGTCTACCCGAACACTAGAAACGTATAAAGGGGTAGTCTGAGCTAACACCAAATTAGGGTGGTGATTATCAGATGCCATCTAGTCGATAGTGACAATGATTCCATTGTGAGGGAAATGCATCACCTGGAAGAGCGTAGACACCACAACGTTCATAGCATATACATAATCATGCCCAAGAAGCATATTTAAATCCAACGGGCCTTGCACCACTATAACGTCAACAAGGAAAGTCTTCCCACCTAATGAGATAGGTAACTAAGGAAGAACCCCCAAATATTCACTAGGACGTATGTCAAAAGCCAACAGTTCTTATGAATAAGACAAAAGCTCAGGAGATCCCAAGACTTTCCAAATCAAGGAGGATAAAATACTTGCAGAGGTTCCCTCATCCACAATACATCGATAAATGTTTGTTTAATTAACTTCAACCCTTATTTGAAAGGGTGCAGACGAAGGAAGACAAGGTTCAACAAGGTCATTCGAATCAAAGGAAATCATCCTAGGGCTTGGAGGGGGTGTGCTTAGAATGAGAGGAATTCCCCCTTGTTCTGAAAATACTGAACTGAAAATGATAAAAACATACTCGGTAGACATGTCACTCCCCAAAAGAAGAGCGGGATCATCCGATGAATGCATCGGCATGACCACTTTTGCAACCAATGGTTGACTAGGCTGTGGGACTACATGGTCTAAAGGCACCTCAGCCCCCAAAAGAAGAGTGGGATTAGCTGATGACTGCATTGGCATGACCACTTTTTCAACCAATGGTTGAATAGGCTGAGAGACTACATGGTCTAAAGGCACCTCACCCCCCAAAAGAGGAGTGGTATCAACCAATGACTGCACTGGCATGACCACTTTTTCAACCAATGGTTGAATAGGATACAAGGAAACCTCAAAAGAATCAGAATCAGAAGATCTTGTAGACATCGACCACAATCTTTGTACCTCTGGTATGTCAGGGCACAAATGAGTAAGGTGATCTCCATTGCAAATATTACAAGGTAACTTAGGCTTACCTCCTATCCATCTAGGTTTCTCAATAGAATCAATGCCCCCAACATGATTGACAGTGGTTGGTTGCACATCTCCAACATGACTTGCAGAGGCTAGTGATGGATCGATAACTTGACTTGCAGTTTCTACAGACCTATTACCAATATGAATAGTAGTGACTGGACTCTTTCCCCCAGCATGACTTGCAGAGGGTGGGTGATTTCCCCTAGCATAACTTGCAGAGGCTGGGTGCTGGTCTTCAACGTGACTTGTAGAGGTTGTCGACCTATCTCCAACATGACTCGCAGATTTTGGTGATTTCTTCTTCCTATTCTTCCTCTTTCTATTTCGTTTAGACTTCTGGTTACTACTAACTGTACTTTCACCAGAGGCGGGAGAAGGAGGAGGAGAATAATTTTCTAATGAATAAATATCAACATAGAGCCCATGACTTAAGTTTATTAACTGAGAAGCGTCAAGAGCATTCGGGACATTTGGAATGGTACCCAACCAAACCGGTAGTCCCACATTCAACCTAGGAATGTACAAAGTGGCCATCAAAGGGACAGCAATGTTTCTGAACAAAGGAAAAGCACAAGAATCCCCTTGCAAAGGGGTTCCTTGGTTGGTATCGTCGGGAAATTTAGCCATGAAGATCTTATGCATAGGTTTTTCCCTTGCACGATCGTTCAAATTCGTAAAGGTCTCACACTGACTCTGACGAACCAGTGGTATCAAAACAATGTCTATAAAGAGGTGGCTCCACATTTCTAAGTGGCAGACCAAAAAGTCCTCATGACCGGCGGAGTGGGCAGTCTACCACCCTAGGTCAGAGACCCAAAGCCACAACTGACTAACTCACTATGGAAAACTAGGGAAAACAGAGCACACACTAAAAGTTTCTAAATGCAAATCAAGAAAATGACTAACTAGTTGGAAGAACAGTTACATGAACCAACACTAGAGCAACGTACTGGTGAAAGTGAAACTCGAGTACAGAAGCACCCTTTGGGTATACTCTGCAAAGCATGGCCCGATGTCTTCCCTAGGTACTACGGTATACCCCCTTGGTCACCTATGTAAGTCCCTAAAATAAAGGCAACTAGGTTGCCATCTCGTGAACAATCACCAGGCGGGTACAGTCGACAGTCGAGTGGACTGCAATGAGTAGGGTATAAAGCCCGAAACCTATTAAGGGTATCGAGCGAAAGTGTTCTGGAAGATGACTGAGGACCTCGAACGGATTCGAGACCCACGAAGCTCCATGGCAAATGCAATCAACGGAATCCCAAGACAAGTCCTCTATATGCGTTCCCCACTACGCTTGGTCCGACTTTGGAGGGGTTATCTCCGCTACCTTTCCGTACACGACCTCGTATTTAGCCCCTGTGTTAGAGGGGGGTCCCGGATAATTTCCACGTTACTGGACTTCTACAATCCTTAGAAAATACTCGTATGTTTGTTTTATAGCCTTGAAGAGTTTCCTCTCCAACCTATATCAAGGCTCTAGCCCAATCTAGTTGATGGACCCTACAAACATAAAGTCTAGTAAATTTTAATTAGCGTTATTTTTACTAGCTTGATTTACTCAAAAAGGGTACAGTAGTGCAACTGATGTTGTTAAGGCTCTACTGGAAAAAATGATGAAACTTATATGAACACTGGCAAAGAATGATTATATTTCTTATTTTTTTTCTTTTTGAAATGCTTTTAAAATTAGAAGAAAACACAACACTATGCTAATTTATTTTTCTTTTTCAAATTACAATGCAAAGAAAATGCCAGGAAAGAAAGAGATCTAACAAAATAAGTTTTTTTTTTATATTTTCTTCCAATCAAAGAAGAAATAAAAAAATATTCTAAAAGAAAATGATGAATATTCTAAAATATTCAAAATGAAACTCATTTTTCTTAAACTTTCAAGCTAAAAATAAGTTTAAAAAGCTAAGAAACAGAAGAAATCTTTTAATGAAAAAGCAAGTTATGCTAGAGTCCAACCTAGGCTAAAACTGTTATGACAGAGACCACATTCAGACAAGAAAGACCCTGGGAATTAAAAACTTGACAAGGAGGAGGATGACTACCTCCAAAAAGTTTTATGGACAGGTATGTGATTGTCTCTTCAACAGCTAGCATACATACGCGGGTTGTAGAATGGCAGGTCATGTGTGCACGTGGGCATGCCCACTGCAGGACACGTGTGCCTCTAAAATCCTTCAAAAAAAGAAAATAAGCAACTAAGATTCAACAAAGGATACTGGTATTGAAAACCATAACCCCTTAGAGGTCCAAAAACTTACTTTGACAAAGAAGAGGCAAGAAAAATTTAGCAAAACAAAGCTAACCTGAGGTCTTACCTAACTACCGACTACACACAGAGAACAGGAAAGGATCCGAAAGACCCCTAAGAAGGATCACTTCTGACATGGGAGAGGATGACTACCTCTTCCTGAGAAGGATTTTCTAGATTTTCAGACACGCAGCTAACACTTCAGCAGTATGCATACATACATGGGCTGACTAAAGGTAGGGCATGTGCACACGTGGGCTGCCCTTCTACAGGGCGCGTATGAATATGAGTTTTTCAAAAATAGAAAAAGAAACAGTCTGGTAAGCAAGGCAGGGAGTACTGGTATTGAGAACTAGAATCTCTAAACACTCAAACTTCTTGCAGAAACTCAAAAAAGGTAGTAAAACCAATTTCAAAATACCCAATAAAAAATCCCCAAAGAACCCTAAAGAATCCCCAGTACGGTTGCCAATTCTGTTGTGGGTGGGAATCCCTCCTACGGACTTAGCATTTAAGGACTCTAATCATGCATGCAGAAAATGACCATTTCAAAGGCTTCTACTCTTTCATATTCTCCCAACACAGAACCCTGCATTCATGCAATACAAAGGTGTAAATGTGATTCGCTAACTCTACATTAAGTCCTTCGTTTGATGTTGATCCCTTTTCTTTCACTCGCTCTTTGATTGCAAGCCTCCTCCCAAAGATGACTTGCATTCACACATGAACAAACAAAAAACTGCGAACATGCATTTTATAGACTAATTGTTGGGTTAGTTGTGATAATATCATAAAATAAACATTCAATGTGAACACATGATATGGCGAGATGGGAAAAGTATTCATTTTTGTATTAATGTTCACAAGAGTAAACTTACAATATGTGGTCAGCACTACTCCTCAAAACTGGTCCTGGGCTCCTCTTCAACTGTCCTCCAGCTGCTTTGCTCTATACTTCTCTTTGCACAAGGATGGATAAAGGTTGGGACAAGGGGAATGCTCAATTGGGTATAGTCTCTTTACTATGATTTTCCTCCTTTCAAATGGGACCCTTACCCCTTCTTTTATAGGCTAGAAGGAGCTAGGTATTTGGCCGAATGACTGACCATGCATGGCCGAAAGGTTTAGTTAACTTGCCCAAAGCTATATGCTCTGTCAACAACTTTCCTTTTTCCGTGCTTTTGTAGGTACACGCAGGTTGTATTGGGGAAGCTAGCATATACATGCATGCAGTAATGGAGTAGGGCGCATGGGCCTTTATAAAGGGGGTTTTTGAGAAGAGTTTTCTAATAGTGTTTTGGCAAAGAAGGATTCTGAGATGGCCTGATGCCAGGTAAGTATGTCTGGTGCAAATTAGGGTTATAATAGTCAGACGAAATGCATAATGTGCTTTAAACACATTGAAGAGGTCGATTATGTTTGAAGAGTTCAATTATGTTTTTTTTCGATAGGTAGTAAAGTTGTAAGACCTTTAGCGTTCAAGTAGGGTGTGAGATATCATGACAACGGGTGTGGAGAGGTCATCGATCGACAATCTGGCTAAGAGCATACTTGGTTTGGTGCGATGTAGGGAGCATCAGACATACTTGTGAAGACACACAGTGAGTGAGTCAGAGAGACGGCGTGTTGGATATGCTTGGCAAGTTTCATAGTGAGTCCCTATATTTGGTAGCGTTGGTGGTGATCTCTTGAGTGTAGCCTCAAGAAGGGATGGTGTACTAGAAAGTAGACTAGGAGGACCAAGGAGGATGAGTGACCAACCTGCGAGACATTATGTTATGCATCTTGACCGAGGATGGTGTGAGTTGGAAATATGGTAGATTGTGTATCGCCCATGTCAAGGTGATAACAGTGACACAGGTATCAAAGGTATGTGAATGTCTTAATGAGAAAGAACATGATCTTCGGTGACTATCATGGGTCATCCTAAATGGATGATAGCACGATTTCATGTTGGGAAGACGGTTGTCTAAGTATGGTTGGCTTAGAGGAGACAGGTGTAGATGTCGATGGTTGGGTGGTGATGGTGCAATATCACCTATGGTGAAGCGAGCATTCAAACTTATGTGGGGTTAAATGTGTATGACTTAGGTTCACCAGGCATGATGGTGAAGCATATTCTATATGATACAAGAAATTTGTCAGTGAATCCCAACACATGAGGTCATGCCAATATCACTTGACGAATAGAGGCATTGGGTAGTATGGGATGCTCAAGGGAAACAAGTCTAGCCTAGTGACAAATGTTATTAGAGTGATGTTTGAATGGACTTGTGGAAGTCTCTCTTCAACACCATAAATACTCATTTCATTAGTTAATACGATGGGGTCGTGTTGAAGAGGACATAAAGGATTTCAGGTTGGGGAGAATGTAAGGCCTCTAATGCTCAGGCAGGGTACACACTATCATGATGGGTGTGGAGACGTGATAGGTCAACAAGTTGCCTAATAGTGCACTTGGTTTTTTTCAATGGATGTCGTTTCAGACATACTTGTCAAGACGCATAGTGAGTCCAGGAGAGGACACATCAAGCATGCTTGGAAATTTTCATGGAAAGTCCCTATATTTGGTAGCCTTGGTGGTTGATTTGTGGGTGTAGCCATGAGATGGTTAGGATGGTGTACTAGCTCATAGGATAGGATGACATCTTGTTGAGTAGGATGGATGAAGAATTAGTGAGACGATATGTTTGGATTTTCGACAGAGGATTGTTTGACCTACTAATGCAATAGATTGTGTATCACCCATGGCAAGGTGACAATAGCGATACCAACATCAAAGGTATGGGAATTACATAGTGAGATCGAATGGGTTAGCCTAGATAGATGATAGCATGATTGCACATTGGGCAATCAATTTTATGAGTACACTTGGCTTGGGGGAGGTGCATGCTTGGGTGGCGATGGTGCTACATGGATTATGGTGAAGAAAAACATTCAAAATTTCCCATAGTTAAAGATGTTTGGCTTCGATTTACCAAAACATGACACTGAGGTGTATTCTGGATGATACAAATGGATTGTTGGTCAGCACCTGAGGTCATGTATTTTTCATTGGACTACTAGACTCCTTGAGTGATATGTTACTCTCTGTTATCACTCCAAGAGTCACCCCTGACTGTAAATGGGAGTAAGCTTGGTAAAATACAAATTGATTTAACCTAGGTTTAAAATCAAGGATAAAAAAGACTTGAAAGAAAGGAGAAGACAACATATATCACTGTAGATCAGTGATGGACCATTGGGAAATGGAGTCATAAACATTATTCTCATTGAAGGCATTTAAACTACCTATGAGACAAAATATTTGTGTAATGATGAAGAGAAGAATAAGAGAATTAACATAAAGACAAATATTTGCTAAGAAAATATCTTCTCTGCAAAGAGAATTTAGATGTGTTTGAACAGTAAACAATGATAAATAGGCAAGTTTATAGTATATCTTCTACTGCATCAAGAATCTATCAGTCAAAGGCAACTTTTAATCCTTAAAATCAACAATACATTCAAACAAGATGAAGAATAGAATAGAGAACATAGAAGACAAATATGATGAAACAACTCATATGAGTGTTCAATAACATACAATTTACAACTACATGCCCCTCCTACTCACAAACTGAAATATATAGTCATTTTATTTCTCAAACCCCCTCGGGTCTTGGGCCGAACCCATTTTACATGAAAAACATTAGAATATATAGTTTCCAAGAGGTTGAACTCCTTTAGATAGCTTATGTTACAAAAATTAATTTTTTCCCAAAATAGAAACAACTACCTGATGACTCGTCCCCTAAAATTTGGGAAGTTACAATAAAAAACCCAAAAATTAGGACATAATTGAGTTATCTTAATAACCTTATCTAAACCGATATGAAAGTGATTCCAACAACTTGATAACATGTCACAACTAAAAGTTCATTCTGGGAGTCTTCCACATTCTTGTTTTCTCTATGAGGGGTTGGTCGCACTCTGCTAGCGTTTTGCTTCACCTCGTGACTTTCCTTTGATGATTTGGCTTAACGCCCAGTTTTTGTTTCCATGCACTACTCTCGGATTGGACCCTAGACCTGATATAAGCACATGAATGCAGAAGTTATCAAAGGTAGTTTGGATCCACACCGCTCTAACTCTCGCAATCCACCACCAACTGCCACGTACTTCTCCAGCTATACCATGGTTTCAATTGTGGGACTGCTCTAGGATGTAAATGCTCGAGCATGTTTTGTCTCCACAATGAAATGTGGTCGATGATCTTGTTGCAATATGTGATTTGGGTAACCCTGCTATTTTAGTGCCCCTACTAAAGTTTATCCATCGACCAACTCCAAAATCCTTTTGACCATGTTTAGATATGGCACCAATTTCTTAGAGCTTGAGAGATTTTGAACGCGAAGCATGAACATCTCACGAAGTGACTTTCTCTCGGAGTGATGTGGCAGTCTCTCGTCACTTCAACACTTTGGAGTTTTGGAGATTTTGAATGAAAAGTGCATATAACTCTCGTAGTGTTGAAATTGTGAAGTGATTAGTGTGTGCTTATCACTAATTAAACATAGATTAAGTCGTTTTAATCATCTAAATAGTTTTGGACTACGAGGCTCCGGCTTTCGGAGAACTGTTCTTTCTCTTAATGGAAAACTCCCTGAGTGACAATGCTGCGAAGTGATGTGATGGCATGATGTCATATGATGTCACGTATGTTGATGTGCCATTCAAAATGAGCAGATGATGGGACTCAAATGACCAGAAATGAGTGCTACATGTTAGGTCTAGATGGAAGCCACGTGTCTCCACAAATGAGCACCATAAGTCCTGATGGATGAGTGTTGCATGCTCCAGTACTTCAGCACTCCGAAGCTTCAAAGAAATGGGTTTTCTCTGCATCTAAATCTCCCAGAGTATTACAGGTCCGAAGTAACGTGTCTCAGAAGGAGAGTGACACGTGTCAAATGAAATCACATAGATGATGTGCCTGAAATTGATTTAAAAGAATGCCACATGTCACAACAAATGAATTCCACGTGCCAGCACCATATGGATGTCACGTGTCTTCGATGGATGAGAGCCACGCATCTGAATTGATGAGTGCCAAATGTCTTCGACATTTCAGGGTGCAGGAATTTCTACATGCAGAGTTTGTATAACTCCTAGAGTAGTACGGGCCCACAGGAATGTGGTGGCCTGAAATGAATTCCATGTGTCCTCGGCAGATAATTGTTGTGGGATTCGACACTTTGACACTTCGAGGCTTCTGTCTGGTCGCTAAGCCTTGCACGACTTTGAAAATCCAAATGCACGAGAGTCGTTATTCTAAACTACATATTGGATCTCCACCGTTGAAAATTGACTATGTTTGTTTGCTTGCATTTCAAGCGCAAAAGTGAATTTTTTGACCCATACAATCTTATGTGTTAACATATGGCTCCACATGGCATGGAATGATCCCTGTGAACTTCCAAGAACATGTTGTTCAATTTTTCTTATCCATTGGGCTATGGATTCATCTATGTAACCAACCTCTAAACACTACCAACAACTGCCACTTATTCAAGAAAACTAAAAGACCCACTATAGACTAAGGAAATCAAGGCTTGGGAAGCGAGCTTGTAACCTGTTTCAAACTTGAAGGAAATAAAATGCTTGTTGAAGAGAGCTTGTTTCCTACACTACCCTACCTCTAACCAAATCTGCAATTTGGTCAAGTAAAAGCAGATTTCCATAGTAGCCATTCAAGTAATTTCAAGACTGAGATGATTTTGTCTCTATCACTGATCAATAGATAAAAGCATAAATATAATAATAATGATAGAGAATCCTTTGGAAAACCATACTCACCCGTGAATGTTGGTGACATGAAATCTAAAATTTTCAGAAAATATGAAAAACTTGACTCCAACAAGGCTATAAATGAATCTTTAAAACCAAGATCAAAAACATGTTGTTCTACAGGAAAAAATGACTCATCCATGAATGCCTCTTTACTTGAAAATTGATAACCTTCTAGTTCCCTTGTAATCAGATCTTGACCATCACTAGGAACAACTCCCTCTTCGGAATAATGTTCACAAGATAATGATGATGTAGGGTTTAAACCATATTGATTATGAGCAGCTAGAAACATATAATTATCTATGCAATCATTAGTTATAATATGCTTAGCGTGTTTTGAAAATTGATCATAAGCTTGACATGCATCCATGTCCATAGAAAAGTCTGAGAATACTAAAGAATCTTTCTCCAAATGTAAAACATACTTACAACTTTGTTGTTGTTCCAGATCTAATTCATACTCACTATCTTTTTGTTGCAAATCTGAAATATATTGACAGTCCTCTTGCTCTTCATCTTGTGCATGCAGATTTTCAAAATGTACTCGATCTCAAATCTTCTTGCTAGCACGGATGTTCTCCTCAACTTCTTCAGCATCTTAAAATAAGCATTTTAAGGATGAATATTTCCTTTCTCTCAAGAGAAGGACAAGCTTTGAATGTTGATCCATTACATAGTACACCATGGAAGTGGTCTCGGAAGGTCGGATTTCCACTGGCATACTATCATAAACATTGTAAAACCTCATGTTGAATACAACCAAGGTTTCCTCTTCCCCTCTCCTCAAAGCATTAAAATCAACCAAGTATTGATCAAGGGACTTGTTCTCACCCCATCACTTTAAAAATGCATTGCGTAGCTTGATTTAAGAACCAATGGAATCGGTTTGCAAACCTTTAAACCACACATCAACATCTCCAAACAAAGATTTGGAGAACAACCTCATTGTATCATCATCATGAACTATCTCATACTGATCAACAAAGTTCTCAAAGGCCTCCAAATGCCTATCAGCTGTAACATGATCTTCTCCAGAGAATCGACGAAGATACTCAAGGAAATCAAGAGGATAAGGATGAAGGTGATATGGCAGCCTTAAAGGTTTAAACATCTTGTCTTTGATTCTAGTTGGAAAACTAATGGGCTCGATATGAGATTTAACAAGATGATGGCAAGGTTCAACAATAGCAGCAAAAGGTGATGAGATTTGAGAAGGCTTTGAATCAGTTTCAACCTCCTCAAGGTTACAAGGGTGATCAAATTCAGGAGGAATTTCAATTCAAAGTTCATCCTTATGAATAGGCTGAGGTGAAGATACAAGATCAACATCTACAATATAGGAAGAGGAAAAGTCTTCTTCCTCCAAGGATGGATATATAAAGGAAGGCATATGACCATTCGAAAAGACAAAGAAGAGGATAATCCTCTTGATATGTAAAGGAAAAGAGAGAAATGAGATGATAAAGAAAAAAAAAAATTTCATGGAGGAAGTTCATAAGTTGATACCTGGTCATCGCCTTTTGTATGGTCATATTTCTATCAACATGATTCTCCCCAGTGGATTATTTGATGTGGAGTCCCTAGGTAGATAATTACAGTCAATTTTTATTTCCTTCTCTTGTCTACCATCAAGAGTTGGATCTATGTCGTTCCCCCAGGGAAGCTAGCTTCACACTCTATTCCCCGGCAACAACACCATTTATGTTATCACTCCAATAGTCACCCCAGACTGCAAATGTCAGTAAGCTTGGTAACATAAAAATTGATTTAACTTATGTTTAAAATCAAGGATTAGCAAGACTTGAAAGAAATGAAAAGACAACATATATCATTGCAAATTAATGATGGACCATTGGGCAATGGAATCATAAACATTGTTCTCATTGAAGGCATTTAAGATGCCTATACAAAAGATTTGTGTAATGATGAAGAGAAGAATAAGAGAATTAACATAAAGATGAATATTCGCTAAGCAAATATACTCTCTGCAAAGAGAATTTAGATGTGTCTAAACAATAAACAATGATAAATAGGCAAGTTTACAATAGATATTCTATTGCATCAAGAATCTATCAATCAAAGGTAAATTTTAATCCTTAAAATCAACAATACATTCAAACAAGATGAAGAATAGAACAAAGAACATGGAAGACAAATCTGATGAAACAACTTATATGAATCTTCAATAACATAAAATTTATAGCCACATGCCCCTCTAGCTCACAAACTGAAATATACAGTCATTCCATTTTTCAAACCCCCTCGGGTATTGGGCCGAACCCATTTTACATGAAAAACATTAGAATATATAGTTTCCAGGAGGTTGAACTCCTTTAGATAGGTTCTGTTAAAAAAAATAATTTTTTCCCCAAAATAGAAATAACTGCATGATGACTCGTCCCCTAAAATTTGGGAAGTTACAACGAAAACCCCAAAAACTAGGACATACCTGAGTTATCTTAATAACCTTATCTAAACCGATATGAAAGTGATTCCAATAGCTTGATAATGTGTCACAGGCGAAAGGTCATTATGGGAGTCTTCTACATTCTTGTTTTCACTGTGAGGGATTGGTCGAGGTCTGCTAGCATTCTACTTCTCCTGGAGACTTTCCTTTGATAATTTGGATTAACACCCAGTTTTTGTTGCCACGCGTTGCTCTCATATTTGACCCTAGATGTGATATAAGCACGTGATTGCGGAAGTTGTCAAGGGGGGTTTGGATCCACACCACTCTGACTCCCGCAATCCACCACCAACTGCCACGTACCTCTCTAGTTATACCATGGTTTCGATTACGGGACCGCTCTAGGATGTAAACGTTTGAGCATGTTTCGTCTCCACAATGAAATGTGGTTGTCGATCTTGTTGCAATTTGTGATCTGGGTAACCCTACGATTTTAGCGCCCCTGCTAAAGTTTATCTGTCTGCCAACTCCAAAATCATTTTAACCATGTTTAGAGATGGCGCCACTTTCTTAGAGCTTAGGAACTTTTGAATGTGGAGCATGAATATCTCGCGAAGTGACTTTCACCCAGAGTGACATGGTAGTCTCTCGTCACTTCGACACTTCAGAGTTCGAGAGATTTTGAATGCAAAATGTATATAACTCCCGGAGTATCGAACTTGCAAAGTTATTAGTGTGTATTTATCACTAATTAAACCTGGATTAAGCCATTTTTATCATCTAAATATTTTGGGACTGCGAGGCTCCGGATTTCGAAGAAGTGTGCTTTCTCTGAAAGGAAAACTCCCTTAGTGACAATGTTGTGAAGTAACGTGGTGGCCTAATATCATATGATGTCACGACTGTTGATGTGTCACATAAGGCAAGTGACATGGGTCACTCAAAATGAGTGGAGGATGGGACCCAAATGACAAGAAATGTGTGCCACATGTCAGGGCCAGATGGAAGCCACATGTCTCCATAGATGAGTGTCGCAAGTCCTAGCGGATGAGTGTCACGTGCTTCGGTACTTCGACACTCTGGATCTCCGGAGAACTGGGTTTGCTCTGCATATAAATCTCCCGGAGTAGTATGGGTCTGAAGTGACGTGTCTCAGAAGTAGAGTGACACGTGTCAAATGAAATCAAGCAGAGGATGTGCCCCAAGGTGACTAAAAAGAATGCCACATGTCACAACAAATGAATGCCATGTGTCAGCACCAGATGGATGTCATGTGTCTCCGACGGATGAATGCTACGCGTTTGAACTGATGAGTGAGAAATGTCTTCGACATTTTGGGGTGCCACATGTCACAACAGATGAATTCCATGTGTCAGCACCAGATGGATGTCATGTGTCTCCGACGGATGAATGCCACACGTCTGAACTGATGAGTGAGAAATGTCTTCGACATTTCGGGGTGCGGGAATTTCTGCATGCAGAGTTTGTATAACTCCCAAAGTAGTACGGGCCCAAAGTGATGTGGTTTCCTGAAATGAATGTCATGTCTCATCAGTGGATAAGTGCCACGTACTTCGACACTTCAAATCTTTTGTCTGGTCATCAAGCCTTACGCAACTTTGAAACTCCAAATGCCCTAGAGTCATTATTTAGAACTGCGCATTGAATCTCCATTGTTGAAAATTGACTTTGACTTTGTCTGTTTGCTCGTGTTTCAAGCCCGAAAGTGAATTTTTTGACCCATACAATCTTATGTGTTAACACTCTCAAGGGACACAAGTCTAGCCCATTGATATATCGGAACCAGGGATCAAATTTGAAGGGAAGGGTTATATTTCAAACTGAAGGGCTAACTTTATTGTAACCCTTCTGAATTGACATGTTAAAATAAATTATTCTTTTCATATGAAAATGAAAAAACAATTAAAATTTCACCCATAAAATAATTAYTTTRTAACCCATTCATTATAAAAAAAATTAACTCTTCACTTATTATTCTTCAAACATAACATATTAATTAAAAATTCAAAGAATTTGGCACAACTTCAATTTTTCTTAATTAAATACATATAATGCATTACTCAAAAATATTGGAGATTACAAAATTGAATGAAGTATCATGATACTTTAACTTGTACCATCTAATGAAAGAGGTCGTCGTGCCTTCATTCCTCTCCAAGTTTCATAAATTGTGTTCCAATCTACCTCGTGCAATTCCTGAGGTGCTGATAAAGACAAAAACATTAAAGTGTCTAACGTTTCTAGACCAAGTCTAGATCTATCATCATTTTTTATATGATTCAACTTAGAAAATCCTCTTTCACAACTAGCGGTGC
>ML777877.1:421600-528161 GCA_009831015.1 Picea engelmannii
TGTTTCATGATGAAAGGGAAGGATAGAGCAAATAATAGGGGGTTTAAACTCCTCAATGGGAATGGGGCCTCCTTTCCTCTATTCTCATTATTGGGAGCTATTACAACAATAATGGGATCAGAGTGTAATAACAGCTCACAACTTGAGAGTGAATTCCTTACATCGCTTCGACGCTGCCGCCTATTAGCTGCTCATTAGAGATAGACTTTATTCAATCATGAACTCGAATTTATTTAGACCTAGATTCAAACTCATTTCGGTACTAATTTGATATTCTCTAATGTAAGCGAGGGAATTGTTGTTCGAACAACCTTCGAATACAAGCCACACTGACAAATATACATCAGAATAAAACACAAGCACACTAACAATTCTTGATATTTTCAATACAACAGAATAAAGATAAATCTACATCAAAACAAAGATCAAGAACTTAGAAAATGTTTTCTTGACAAAAGAAATTGACTTACAGAGTGTAGTAATATATCTCCCGAGTCTCAATGTATTTAGAGAATTCACTTCCAATTCACAACACTAGTTGTTGCTAGTGTTTAGAAAATCCACCATTTGATATTTCATCTCTGTGAGTGTAATAAATAGAATATGCATGCATGCATGAGCTCCATAAAAATAGGATTGTATTATAGAAAAAGTATAACAATTCTTTTTTTGAAGTGACTTGAGATATGAAAAATTGGTAACATTCTTTTCTTTTTTTTACTAAGATATAGAGAAAACTATTCTTAACATTCTTTTTTTATTATTAAGATATAGGGGAATTGGAAATTACTAATAAACTAAAAAACTTATAAAAATAATAAAAAAATAAAAAGTAGAAATTATTAAGGAAATTTTTAAGTTTCTAACTCATAAACAATAAACTAAAAAACTTATAAAAATAATAAAAAAATAAAAAGTAGAAATTATTAAGGAAATTTTTAAGTTTCTAACTCATAAACAATGAAAAGTGAATATATTAAAAACAAATTCCTTACCCTTAAAATGAAAAAATATGAAATAATTTCTATTTCAAATTTGACCAGTGTTTTTTTATATTAATTTTCATTTGTATTGAAAATAATTTTAAGCCCTTTTATGAAAAGCTACAGGGCTCTTGAAGGGCAATGAAGACCTCAATTTTGATCCCTTATCGGAACCCTATACGACTTTAATTACTATTGGCGTCTCGCTACACTTTAGCCGACAGCCACTGGCGATGGCCATTGTTCGACTTCATCACATCGACCTGCGTCACGGGTCTTGTCAGAAACATACGAAAATCTACACGACTTATGCGATCTTCAAGCATTTGTCAAGCTCGGTCATGCCGAATGTCGATTATAATACGAAGTCGACCTCACAGCAAAACCTTAATCAAAATCTCTTGGTTACTTTCAGGACTTCTAATCTCGTTTCAACCAGTGCAAGACCGTAAAAGAACGTACAGAGAAACACGTACGCCGGGCATATATTCATCGAATATATCGTACTGATGAATACAATCCCAGAGTCGATCGGCGGGCTAACACGATACAGAATAGATTTGGAATGCAGAAAATCCTTTTTCAGAGGATCTGCTTCTTCTTTATCTATACCATAAAGCAGCCGGGCGTTAGACTATCTGTGTTGGGGGCTATTTGTTTATTACGCAGAGGAGGACAACGAGTCCGGACAATATTCGACCCACACAGAATTCAAAGTTCCAACTGACCGACCCGCTATTTTTTGTTTTTATGTAAATACGTTATGCGGTTTTTCCTTAGCGACTGGAGTACCATGATCCATGGGTCGTGCTGTCTCGGACTCTTGGCATGTGAATATCACGTAAAAGTATACGAAGGGTACAAAGACGGTAATTGGAAATGCACACGGTTTTGTTTTTTTTCCAGGAGGTTTTTAAGATGGTGACCATATCTCACATGTGAACAACTTTCGATAAATTTTTCATTTTGTTTACACTTGGCTGAAAAACAGGGTGTGATGTAGATGATCTCATTGGGTGAATGGAGATGGGGAATCATAGCTGAGGAAATATTTTAGGAGACTTCAAGTGCAGTTGTCCTTTATTTCTAGACTTTACATGTGGAGGGCTCCTCACCCGGAAGGTGTTCTCAATGACACGTGCTCTCATCAAAATGAGATGTTTTCCAAAGACTTGGAACGCTTTTGAGCCATGTTTATATGTTTTCGGATGTGCTTGGTCATAGAGAGTATTCATTACTTTTCGAATTTGTTAACATGTGTGGCAAGATAAAACCATCTATTTGTTTATTTGGGTTTAATTTGTATAGAGTGATATGTAGGTCGGTTGTGTTAGGGATGTTTTGGCTCTTGTTAAGTCACAAGTTATTAATATATTTGACAATTCTTGTAAAGTGATATTTATGCTTTTTGTGATAGGGATGTCTTAGTTATTAATATATTTGGCTTGCGAGTTCTTGGATATACTATTGGGTTAATGATCCAAGTGGATATCAATGGTCACCCACTTCTTCCAACTGACTCAAAAAAAAATTCTGACAATTTTGACAATTTACTATTTTTAGCAGTTTTCAACTTCTCGGTCCATTTTAAAGGCCTAAATGAAGGTTTTTCAGGATCGAGCTTCTCAATGATAGCCAAAGACCCTGATTGAGCCCCCAAAATGAATCTCATCGACGATACGTTTCCAATGAGCTATCGTGTGCCCCAATCAAAGATCGTATGCCAAAGTTACGACCCCGAGAAGTTGATACACCACACTACCCAAAAGGGTGTCTACAAAACTATTGGTTTTTCATCTTCCGGAGTTAGGGTTTTTTATTTTATTTATGACAAAAATTCATTTGGAGCCTCATTGTAAAATCATCTTCTTGCGAATACGAGTAGCAGACACATCTTTTCTCAGAGATAAGCTACCACCATTCTAGCAAGTCTTTCACTCTATATTTTTACATTGTTTGTACATTTTCGTTCATTAATAGAAAATTGTGTATTATTGTATCTCTGTGTTTATGGTTGCATCTCTGATACATTTATGTTATATTATTGGATATCCGAGATATCTCTGTACATTTCTTTATTATATCTCCCCTCTCATTTCGTGCCAAAAATAATCTGGATTAGTAGTATTAGAGCAGGCTGCTCTTGATTGTTTTACAATGCATGTCCCCAAAAAGCTCCGGGTATAGCAAGTTGGGTCTCGCACTTGTCTCTATTGAAGACAATCTCTCTCTCACGCCCAAGAAACCCTCCATGGAAGAAGAAAAGAAAAACGACAGAGTAGATGATTTTATTAATCTGTTGCTTGAACAAGCTCTCATGCAAGAGAGGGACGAAATGATGGAGAATTTTTCCCACATCCTTCAACGACTGTCAATAACAACAGGGGTGTCTTCATCAAGCGACCACTTTGGAGGCACCTCGCCTTTCAAGATACAATTTAATTTTGATATTCTCATATTTGAAGGACAGATAGATGCAAATGCCTTAGAAAAATGGTTAAATTTGCTAAAAGGTTATTTCTCTGTTCATAATTTATCCGACAGGGAAAAGATCACCTGCTCACTCCTTAAAAATATCCTCCATGTCAAACATTGGTGGGAAACTTACTTGGAGCAAAGTTCCACAGAGGAGTCTGGAATATATGGGGTCAATCCCACTTGGGATTTTTTTGTGGATGCGCTATAGGAACAATATTATCATGTTGAAAACTATGAGAACCATTACATGAGATGGACCACACTGCGGAAAGAGAGGGGCCAAGAAGTTACGTAGTTCACCAATACCTTCCATACCTTGCGCACAAAGATAGGTATCAAAGACTCTAACCGAAATTTGGTTCTGAAATACCATGGGGATCTACACAAATACATCCAAACTGAAATGGATCTTATGGACAACTCATCACTCAGTGTTGCTTATCGATATGTTGTTAAAATCGAGAAGAAATTTAAGCACCAGAACAAACGGGAGTTTGGGTTTTCAAATCTGCAACAACCAAAGTATGATAAAGATGGCCCTAACAAACAGTTTCCTGAAAACCAGTCCAAGCCACAGGAAAAGAAGGGTCCTGGAAAGACGGAGAATGAGACCGAAAAATGGTGGGATTTTGACAAAAGTCCCTTGCACAACATCGATGAATGTCGCTTAAAACAATCATTTGTGGCCGAGATCAAAGACAAGGAGTCAAACCATGATTCAAAATCTGACTCAAAAAATACTGATAAAAGACAGATCATCGACACAGACCCCACTGTTATTGTCGCAACCACAACAATTCAACCAGAAGAACCCATAGATCCTAAAGAGGGGGAGTGTCATTTTCATTCATAGATGTGGGTGAAGGGGACCCCGCTACATTTTGTTGTTGATATCTGAAGCCAAAAGAATCTCATCTCAGCAGAGGTCATCAAACAGTTGGGATTGTTGATAACACTACACCCTCAACCATACAACATCGGGTGGCTTCGTCATGGAAAATATTTACGTGTCAGCTAGCAGTGTCGATTGTCATACGACATCCAACCCTTCAAGGATGAGGTATTATGTGATGTTTCCCCGCTGTATGTTTGTGATGTTCTCTTGGGCTAGTTATTAGAAGTAGACCAAACCAGAAAGAAAAATGATTTTGGGAAAGAAAGCATTCACAAGGAAAGCGACCGCTGGAAGGAAGAATAACAAGCGCGCATGAAGGGAAGAACTAACAACATTAGGGTTAGGTTTTTTGCAGTGTATTGTAATGGCTGAAGGGCCAGAAACATATAAATATAGATACTTAGGTATCATAGTAGGGGTCATGATTTTGATGATTAGAGAGACTAGTCATTGTTGTAGACCTGTTGTCTGCTTCATATAGATCTTACCCAGCTGGGAAGAGTTGTAAGCGCACGGTGTTATAGTGTCAGAACGACTATAATAAAAGAGTTGAGAGCCAAATATTTGTGGACATAGACCAGGAGGGTGTGAACCACGATAACATCTCTATTATGTGATGAATGCATGCATATAGTTATTGTCTTAAGTAGTTATTGTTATTCTTAATGAATGAGTTGTTATATTTCTTGTTTATTTGCAAATGACAATATATTGCGTTTACAAGCTATAATGGTGGTTCAATATACAGTTATCATATCTTGCACTCAATCCTAGGCTGTAAACACATGAGTATTATAGACTCCCATTAAAGCTATCTCAGGTGAGACTGCGCAACACATTTTGTGCATTGTGTTGCCTTCTAGTTTACCAAGAGGGTCGACAGTTTTAGAGGCTTTGTTCGAAACCTGAACAGACATGAACCTTGGGTCAATAAACTCAGACAGAATAGAAGAGTATTTACCAACAAATGGTTCTCTTTTCGTTGGTAGGAACATGAGAGGATTGAGTAGATGAGATAAGTTGAAGGTCTGTCGGAGGAAGATCAAGAAAATATTAGGACAGAGAGCAATGAGTCGCTAGAAGGGGATGTTGAGACCGTGGAATCCCACAAAAGAATAGATCAAAAGTTGACTTAGGACAAAAGAGTTGGAGTTGGCACAAAAAGATAACCGAAACCCTAGAATAAGACCCTGCAAATATCTTGAGAAATACATGTTTATTGATTTACACGAAATCGTTTTCTGTGATTTTCCACATTTATTGTAGAAGTGGATACTAAGTTTGAAGGATAACCATGCAAAAAACTGAATATGGCAAGGAAGAGTAATTGAAAGTACGAAAGAACCATAGGTTCATTTAACCCGTAATTAAGGTAGCGTCCTTGACAAGCTTCATGCGAAACCCATACAACACACGGACATGGGAGCAGAAAGTCCATGTACGAAAGGAGAAAATATAGTGAGTGATAGAGGCTAAGGAGCACAATGCATAGCTCAAAGAGGTCACAGAGACCATTCAAACTCAACAAACCTTTGACATTCACCGACATGGAGCCACCTAAGCAAGAAGAAGTAAGCCAGAGTACCCGACAACCCAGATTTAGAACCAGGTCATAGGTACAATTAGAAGAAGGCGAACAAAAACCGTTGGACATTGTTAATGTCAATGAAATCCCATCCCCAAACACAACATCATTGAACCCCACACCTGTAGTGGAAGAAACCCAATAGCTAGCAGCAGAGGCCATGAATGTAGATATGCCAACAAAGGCACAAGAGTAGAAGAACCAGAATGTAGAAACCCTGAAGGAGGTGCAACCAGAGAACATCGAAGCAACTCCGTGAGTCAATGGGACAGTGCCAAATCTGTAAGCATCAATCGAAATAGATGAATCTCAAACAATTGTCTCAGACCACCCACCAAAGGGAACAATAGAAGATGTCACTGGTTGGCCAAAATGGTATTCTGAAACACAATCAACATCCACTGGATCCTTGAGCCAGCCACCACCGAAGAAAGACAAGGAGCAGGTACCTAGGTCACCTCGCAAGAAACCCATTGATGCCCTTGTTCTACTGCGTATACTAGATGGGGTACGAGTGGAATCGAGATTTCTAGAGTAGGTTGACAAGATAAAATACTCAGACCATGATGTAGCAGACGAAGACAAGTTTTTGGAATTTGCAAAGAGAGTATGCTTAGAGACTGTGGGCATAAATCTAGTTGGGGAACCAATTGATCAGCCACTCCAATGGGCAACAGGGCTGGAAAAAACCAGAATTTTAGGTCTACTACATCTACCACATTTTGACAGAGGTCAGTATGCAAGCGAGTGCATCAAATAGTTATTGGAAATCGCACATGGCGAGGACATATAGTTGGACAAGCTCTTCTCGATATACGTAGATCTTATTGCGAACATAACAGGGTTTCCATCTCGGGGCATGGATCCAGCGTAGTTTCTTGATGACAAAGCCAAGGATAAATAACTTATGGAGGAGATGAAGAAGAAATACGGTATGGATAGGGGGACATGAGGAATCATCATCAAGATGATCAATGATGTCGCAACACAAATGGGCGCAAAAATCTTATCTTGTAATCTGCTAAGAAAATGTTGCAAGGAGGAAGTTTTGGCTGGAGTTGTCGCAGTTGCAACTCAGTGTGTCGAGGGCACCATAGTGAGTTGGGAACCCTATCTCTTGAACTTATTCCTGGATGACTAGAAGGATAAGCAGTATCTAGGAACAAAGTTTCACTATTCATGGCTAAGCATGTTAATAACCTTTATGGGATGGAGGGAAACAATATATGTAACTTTCGGTATGAGACCCAAACCGAATCAGGGAGCAAGATATTTATTTTTGAAACCCTTGTCGGATGTTAGGAACAAAAGGATGAACAGGTCCATATTTCAAGGATACCTACACGACATGCAGGTAACCATGTCCATGTGGAGGATCACACCACAAGTTTTCACGCAGTTTCAGGACATCACCAACTTCAAGGCCACACGACATGCGATGTGGATACAGGTGCGGAAGTCTCCCAATAAGCAGTGGCTACAAATGCGCTACTCTATCACAGTGGGTGACATCGACATGGTGATAAAAGACTGGAAATATGAATGGAAGATTCCAGTCCTCACCCAATACTTTCCAGAAAGGATAGCGGAAGAAGAGGCAGGGCAGGGAGAAACACATCCTCAAGAATTCCCAGTGCCAAAGAAATAGAGAATGGGCTAGACGAAGACAAATAAAACAAACGAATGAAGAATGAAGATGGGAACCCATAAGGGGAAGAAGGATAATACACAACTATCCAAAGAACCACAGAAACAGGTTGAGGTAGTGCAGGGACCACACCAAGTCCCAACCCACAGGAACCAGGTGGGAATAAGAGGTCAGCCACAAAGATAGGAGGAGCGTGCAAGAAAATGAAGGTGCAAAGAAAAAATCGAGAATATACGATCATAGAGGATGATGGAGAAATGATAACCCGAATGGTTTGGATTATCTATCAAAGTATTTTGACAATGATGTGCACCACAGGGATAGGATTCAGGAGGAGATGACAGATATGCGATACTCCCTCAAGAAAATCAGGGAAGTACACACAACAGGCAACATCATGGGAACAGGGCCATCAACACCACACACAGAGGAAATATTGGAAGAAGGCGAGTGCGATACACTTCATACAATACCACAGTCAAGCGCAACATTCCACATCACACCCAGTATGTTGCGCATGGACGATATCGTGGGGTAGACATCCCTGAAAGACTTAATCCATATCCAATTGGTATTATTGCGGATACCATCCATGGCTCTACAGAAGTTGCAGGTTAGCGTAAACCATGATGTACAGTCTCATCCACGCACAAACTTATCTGAATTGCAGGAAGCAACAGAGAAGCGATATGCGCTGGAAATAATCTATGAGTAGGCTAAGCTCGAGACTTAAGAGGAAAGGGAGCACGAGAATGGATTGGAGCAGAAAGTCATAGGAACATACAAGAAGATTCCAAAGACCACGAAGATGAATGAAATTATAGTAGCAGAAAAGATTGATCAGATTGCCCAGGAAATCGATCAATATCAGAAGGAGATCGAGAATCTTCGAGAGAAGCTCACACCCACTACTCCACTAGTAGTAAAGGAGAAAAGGAAGGATGAAGTAGTATAACAACTACAGAAGATAGAGTGATAGGTTAGCACAACAACTGACCTATTTGACAATGCAACACAGCTCTGGACAAAGCTATAGGAGGATTAGAATGTCTAGAAGTGGGACAAGGAAGAATAAAGGATAAGAGCAACTATCCAGGACATCAAGTAGAGGCATAATACAATGTCCATCACGGAGCGCATTGAAGGGGCGCAAGACATGAATAAACTGCAGGCAAAACTCACCATTGCCCAAACTTAGATGAAGGAGCATCATGCTCAAATGGAACTGAAAGAAAGATGATTTTGGGAAAGAAAGTATGCATGAAGAAAGTGATAGCTGGAAGGAAGAACATCATGCTTGCATGCGGGGAAGACCTAACAACATTAGGGTTAGGTTTTTTGTAGCATATTGTAATGGCCGAAGAGCTAGAAACATATAAATATAGATACTTAGGTATGATAGTAGGGTTCGGGATTTTGATGATTAGAGAGACTAATCATTGTTGCAGACTTGTTGTCTGCTTCATATAGATCTTACCCAGCTGGGAAGAGTTGTAAGCGAGCGGTGTTGTAGTGCCATAACGACTATGATAAAAGAGTTGAGAGACAAATCTTGGTGGACGTATCCCAGGAGGGTGTGAACCACGGTAACATCATTGTTATGTGATGAATGCATGCATATATTTATTTTCTTCAATAGTTTTTGTTATGCTTAATGAATGAGTTGTTATATTTCTTGTTTATTTGCAAATGAAAATATATTGCGTTTACAAGCTATAATGGTGGTTCAATATATAGTTCTCATATCTCACACTCAATCCTAGGCTGTAAACACATGAGTATTATAGACACCCATTAAATCTATCTCGGGTGAGAATGCGCAACACATTTTGTGCATTGTGTTGCCTTCTAGTTTACCAGGAGGGTCGACAGTTTTAGAGGCTTTGTTGGAAACCTGAACAGACATGAACCTTGGGTCAATAAACTCAGACAAAATAAAAGAGTAAACCAACAAATGGTTTCGTTGTCGTTGGTAGGAACATGAGATAATTGAGTAGATGAGATAAGTTGAAGGTATGTCGGAGGAAAATCAAGAAAATATTAGGGCAGAGACCAATCAACCGCTAGAAGGTGATGTTGAGACCATGGAATCCCACAAAAGCATAGATTGAGAGTTGAATCAGGACAAAAGATTTGGAGTTGACACAGAAAGATAACCAAAACCTTAGAATAACACCCTGCCAATATCTTGAGAAATACATGTTTATTGATTTACACAAAGTCTTTTTCTGTGATTTTCCACATTTATTGTAGCAGTGGATACTAAGGTTGAAGGATAACCACACAAGAAACCGAATCCGATAGTTAGAGTGGACCCCGGTATAGATTGAGAAGTTATATAAAGTAAACAACAAATTCACCCACACAGTAGACTTTTGGCTTGATAGTATTGTCGCAGGTTTATAACAAAGTTTGCAGTCGACGTAGTGAAGTCATACAGTGCAGCAGAGAAAGATTTTTTATGTGGACCTCGAGGAATGTACATTGGATCGTTGTATACTTCTATCAAGATATTGTTATACAACAAAGGTGTAATGACAATGGATTCAGATAGATAAACTTCCCTTCATGCATGGGGGAAGGGGGTAAGCACTGATAGAGAAAGGAGAAATGGAAGGAGGAAAGGATAAGGGAAAGAAGGAGGAACCCTTGGACCTGATCATGATGGATGACGACCAGATCAAGTGGATCTTGGCGATAGCTGGAAAGACGTGTAACAAGGTACCCTACCAATAAAAGGTGAATACCAAGAAGAGAGTCATAGCCGTGAGGGAAGTCTTAGCAAGTGATGAGGAAGAGGTAGAGGATCTCTAGGTTGTGGAGAATATTAAGGAAATCATACGTGAAACATATGAGAGGAAGAAGAGAGGTCCAAGAATGGGAAGAGAAGCAACAATCCTATCCATATTAATACCAGTGTGGAACCCATAAACCCAGGTGTGACTAATACACCAAAGAGAACACCAAAGTTTAGACAACTGAAGTTTAGAAGTAGTCAGAGAGAAGGAAGTACATCTACATAGGGAACAACAACTAGAGGAGCTAGTTCAAGAAGGACTAGTTAGGTATCTACACCATGCAGAGGTAGTAGCTCAACGTTTCGAATGGAAGGACACGATCCCACCATCAGGTTACCAGAATTTTGAGGAGAAACAATAGAAAAACATGATAAACACTTGTTCATTTGTGCAAAGATTTGGGAAGAAAAACAAATCACTGATGAAGATACCAAACTTGCGGAGTTATCTATTACGCTAACAGACCACGCACTAGACTGATACATGATTCTAGACGCAAAAAATGCACCTGGGATGACAAGGACATTGAGATATATTAAGAAGTTATTGATAAATGAGTTTCAGAAGCTGAGCTTAGAGGATCAATACATGAATGAGATGATATAAATCCGACAGAAACTAGGAGAATATGTTTGGGAAATTGACCAACGATTCAAGCATTTAAAAGGAAAGTTGAAGTATCTCATGAATGATATGCAGCATAGGCACCTATTCTTCAATTCACTACTACAACACTTAAAATACCCATTGCAAAAACATAATTTTCAGACATAGGCAGAGGCTCTATAGGTAACCCTACAACTGGACGAAGAACAATATCAGCAGATAGACCCAGCTATCGAAGAACTAAAGAAGGATTTGAAGAACTTAATGTTCCAACTCAACCATAATAAGAATAAGGATAAACGAGAAGTTGTTTGGTGTACTACATGCAGGACAGAAGGACACCACAAGAAAGAATGTCCAACATTCATGCAGTATATGGAAGTAGGAATTCCAAATCTGTTACCAATAGGAGGAATATGGTGTGAAACCTTTCAGAAATTGAGTCACGACCCCTATCACTGCACGATGATGAAAAAATACCAGATAGTCCCAGAGAGTTCATATTGCAACTTTTGCAAGTCAATATGCCACAATGACAAAGACTGTAGAACTATGGAGTTGATGCGAGAAAGGACATCGGATGCATATAAAGTGCAGTTATAAATGATGACTGGGCAAGTTGTGCCATAGTTTAACCAAGTTCCATCTACATACAACACTACGTAGAAGCAGTATAATATTCTGGAGAAACCATATAATAATGCATAGACATAGTACAATGCAACACAACCTCGGTACAATACTGCACAGTACAATCAGGCGCCTCAGTACAACGTGCCGAGATGAGATCAAGAAGGCTACAGAGGTGGAGGACGAGCGAGAGGAGGTTTTGGAAGAGGTAGAGGACTAGTAGTATGTCATCATTTTCAACAACCATGACATTATATAAGAGAATGTTTGCTTCCACTAGCAACTTGTATGTATTGTCGCGCATCGGACCACGATTTAGAGGAATGTCCAACACTACTAGTAAAGATTTAGGAAAAAAGGAATCAGAACAACCAGAATGTTCAATGAATTTTAGTTGAACCAAGGGATGAAGGACGGAACATCAACATCGTTACTCATCGAGGAGGTAAAACAGGAACGACGTAGTTTGACAAGAGCCAGTACAAAACCAATGGGTGAAGAATAATGTTGAACCAAGGAAGTAGTTCGACGCGTAGAAGGAGAAGGAGGTATTTAAGAAAGAAAGATAATAGTTTCAGAAAGAAGACATGGTATCGACTTCAACTGTGTAGCAAAACAAGGAAGCACCAAAGTACAAGATGCCTCCAATATTGGATCATACCAACAAAATGAAACCCACGGGACAAGTAAGTACAATCAAAGGATTCTTGCAATCATGTGTCAAAGTATTGAATGATCCATCATCTGTCAAAATATTGAAAAACATATTAGAAAAATGTAGTATAGAAATGGAAGGCAAACTATAAAAAAAAATAGTCAATCACATACATACAAGAGGAAGAACTAGTAGGGAGTTTAGACTAAATGAAAACATCAGAGATTTCAACATGGGATATATCTTACTGAATCTAGGATATGAAGTGAATGTATTACCAAAGAAGACCTGGCAATGCATGGGAGAGCCCACATTAGAATATTCAAGTATTCAATTGAAACTAGCAAACAAACACAGTTTTCTACGAATCGGTAGACTGAAAGGAGTGATAGTAGACCTAGATGGAGTGCAGACTAAATCAAATTTTGAAGTCATCGAAATAGTGGACGACACAACACCATATCTAGTGTTTCTTGGTCTGGATTGGGCGTTTGAAAACCAAGCCATAATCAACTTGAAGTCCAGGAAAATGACATTTGAGGCAGGGAATACAAGTTCATTATGTGATTAGACCCATGAGACAGGGAGAAGGTTGTATAACCTACTTGCTTAGAATTAGATGAAATCAACCAGTTGTACATAAAAACTGTACACGATGAGGATTACGTAAACCCAACTGCAGATGGGATACTCAATTGGTGGAGCATTACGTCATGTGTGACGGACTTAGACACTGGTTTACAGAACTGGAAACAACAATTACATGAAATTTCCATGAGAAGATGTGAACGAATAGACCGCGCATTAAGATGGGTAGGTATAGAGATAAGGGAACCACTTAGCTTCGACGGAATAAACGATTTGGAAACATTCTTGGCACAGTATCAAGACACAGGTTTAGAGATTCAAATAATGTTAGCACTTGATATAGCACTCAAGGCCACACCTACAAGACGGTGAGGCGTGCACAAAGATATGATCACAGATTGGTACCAATGTAAGCAGTTACTACGCATAAGGTTCGATGCAGAACAAAAAGACAACAAGCAATAGAAAAAGTATGATGGACAAGGGGCACTAGCAGAACACTTGGAGTAGTGCAGAACGTTGTGGAAAATGACACCCCTAGAGGAATGGCCTCATCATTTTATACACACCCTAGAGGGCATACCAACAAACTGGTATACAGACCAAGAATTGTGCAAAGGAACTACGACCTAGAACCCCAACATAAATGCAACTCTGACATAGATAAGAGGTGTGATATTCATCAAGGAACCCGAAGTTGAGCAGATAATAGAGGAACAACAACATAACAAATAGATAGTCAAGGAATTGTTTTCATGTTACCATGTGCAAGAGGAAGCACCAGATGAAGACAATCCATGCGATATTCGGATTGAAGAAGTAGAAGGAGAAAGAGAAGTGGAAGGTACACCCATAGAATCAGAAGTCATTTTTGCGTCAATCAAAGTAAATAAAGTCAATATTGGGATGGTTGAGGATCCCAAAATGGCCAGCATTGGAGACTACTGGGATGAGAAAATAGTGGAAAGTATAATGGAGTTATTGCGCGAGTACGGTGACTTGTTTCCCAAAACATTTACAGAGATGAAGGGTATAGCCATAGATCTAGGAGAAATGAAGATACCAATTAGACATGAAGTGAGACAGATCAAACATCGACCATACAGATTGAACCCAATATATAGGTAGCAATTCAAAGTTGAGATCGACAGGATGCTCGAAGCCAGAATGATAGAACTGGTAGAAGAATCATAATGGATAAGCCCGATGGTAGTGCAGGACAAAAAATGAGGAGGAATAAGGATATGCATCGACTTGAGGAACTTGAACGATGCATGCCTACATGACCCGTTCCCTACACTTTTCACGGATGAAGTGTTAGACAACATAGGAGGAAATGAGGCTTACTCATTCACTAATAGATTCTCAAGATACCATCAGATTAAGATAGCACAGGAAGATAGATACAAGACCATGTTTGCGACGGAATGGGGATCCTACCAGTACACAGTCATGTTGTTTGGACTGAAGAGTAAACTCAGACATAATAGAAGAGTAAACCAACAAATGGTTCTGTTGTCATTGGTAGGAACATGAGAGGATTGAGTAGCTGAGATAAGTTGAAGGTCTGTCGGAGGCAGATCAAGAAAATATTAGGGCAGAGAGCAATGAGCTTCTAGAAGGGTGTTGGAATATTGGTTGTTGTCATTGTTGTCAACCCTAGTCAAGAGTTTTCGACCGCAAGATTGATGAAGGTATTTGGACATGAAGGAAAATGCACATGTAGATACAAGACCCATGGATGGATAGTATACATCATGTTGTTTCCGGTGGTATGTGACACGTCATGTGCATCCTCATGGTTGAGGATAAATGATTTTTTGAAGATGACAAAGTGAATTGAAGAAGGAAGTACATGTAGGCCCTGAATACAATTAAATAAAAGAATTACAAAGTAAGAAATTGTGAGGTCGGACCTAATGTTAAAAGCACGTGACATAAATGGTATAAATAAATATTATTATACATTCATTTGATACACAAGTCTAATTTTAGAGGAAATCAGAAGTAAAGAAGGTTGGATTTCGAGGGAGGATGAAGTCTTTTGGTGATGTGTTCTAAGGTATGTTATTTTCAGGTCATATTACCATTTTTTCTATAACTTTTTTTTCTAGAATGACTCAGATGGTGAAATTTCTATGGTATTGAGAATACATATCAATGTACCTATGGTAAAAATTTCATCTCTTGAATCGCTATAATTATGGAGATACACTCTATGGAAGATAAGGTTTTTGACCAGTCCTGAAGCTAGTCAATAAACAGGTGTTTCAGGTAAAACAATCATAAATTATTCATCTAGAATCCAAATGACGTGGGACAAATTAAGTTAAAAATATTACAGACTGTATTTTCTTTTGTGGGGGTTTCAGAATCGAATGTTAAATATTGAGCCCGGGGCATTCTGTACAAGTTCGGTCTCTTGAATAAACCAGAATTGAACAAGGTCTACCATTATCTCTATAACTTCTTTTTGGGGAGGATTCAAGGAGTGACACTTGGAGAAGTTTAAAAGAATAAACCGAATAATATTATCTATAGGATCAATGTATTCCAAGAATTGAATAATTGTACAAATTGAATAAGTCTTAGGGAGCATTATCAGGTTCTATGTGATGGTTGGTTGATGGTGATGACTTAATGTGAAGTTTTATTATCTCTCGTATATTCTTGGGTTGAAGGAATGGGCAAGGATGGAGAGTTAAAATCTCTCTTTATATTGGAGGATTGTATCTTCCTCTTGGAGTTTTATCACTCCCTTTAGACTTGGAAGCTGTAGTTACCTTTGGAAGTCATTACTTCCCTTGAACAATAACTATTGATTATTTCTCATATATTGTGCATGGTGTATTATGGTGTATTGGTGTAACTCTTATACTATTGTTCATTGTTCATTGGATATAATTGAATGGTTTAAGTATTAGTTGAAAAAGGTTTTAAATTGTACTTGATATTGATTCACCCCCCTCTCAGTATCAACAAAGGGGATGTTGAGACCGTGGAATCCCACAAAATCATAGATCAAAAGTTGACTCAGGACAAAAGAGTTGGAGTTGGCATAGAAAGATAACTGAAACCCTAGAATAACACCCCGCAAATATCTTGAGAAATACATGTTTATTGATTTACACGAAGTCTTTTTCTGTGATTTTCCACATTTATTGCAGAAGTGGATACTAAGGTTGAAGGATAACCACGCAAAAAATTGAAGATGGAAAGGAAGAGTAATGGAAAGTATGAAAGAACCCTAGGTTCATTCAACCCACAATTAAGGTAGTGTCCTCAACAAGCTTCATGTGAAGCCCATACAACACACAGACATGGGAGAAAAAAGTCCATTTTCAAAAGGAGAAAATATAGAGACAGATAGAGGCTAAGGAGCATAGTGCGGAGCTCACAGAGGTCACAGAGACCATTCAAACTCAGTAAAACTTCAAAATTCACTGCCATGGCACCACCAAAGCAAGAAAAAGAAAGCCAGAGTGCCCGATAACCTAGATTTAGAACCAGGTCACAGGTACAATTGGAAGAAGGAGAACAAAAACCGGCGGAGATTGTCAATGTCGACGAAATCCCATCCCCAAACACAACACCATCGAACCCCAAACCTATAGTGGAAGAAACCCAGCAGCTAGAAGTAGAGGCCATGAATGTAGATATGCCAACAGAGGCACAGGAGCAGCAGAACTAGGACACAAAAACCCTGAAGGAGGTGCAACCAGAGAACACCAAAGCAACTCCGTGAGTCAATGGAACAGTGTCAAATCTATAAGTAGCGGTCGAACCAAATGAATCTCAAACAATTGTCTCAGACCACCCACTGGATGGAACAATAGAATATGTCACTGGTTGGCCAAAATGGTATTCTAAAACACAATCGACATCCAATGGAACCTCGAGCTAGCCACCACCGAAGAAAGATAAGGAGAAGGTACCTAGGTCACCTCAAAATAAACCCATCATTACCCTTTTTCTACCACGTATACTATATGGGGTACGAGTGGAATCGATATTGATAGAGTATATTGACAAGATAAAATACTCAGACCATGATGTAGCAAATGAAGACAAGTTTTCGTAATTTGCAACGAGTATACTTAGAGACTGTGGGCGTAAATATAGTTGGGGAACCAATTGATCAGCCACTCCGATGGGCAACAGAGCTGGAGAAAACCAGAATTTTAGGTCTGCTAGATATACCACATTTTGGAAAAGGTTAGTACACAAGCGGGTGTTTCAAATAGTTATTGGCAATCTCACATGGAGGGGACATATGGTTGGACAATCTTGTCTCGATATACGTAGATCTTATTGTGAACATAATAGGGTTTCCATCCCAGGGCATGGATCTTGCACAGTTTCTTGATGACAAAGCCAAGGAGAAATAACTTGTGGAAGAGAAGAAGAATAAATATGGTATGGATAGGGGGACGTGGGGAATCATCATCAAGACGATCAATGATGTCGCAACACAAATGGGCGCAAAAATCTGAGCTTGTAAGTTACTAAGAAAATGATGTAGGGAGGAAGTTTCGACCGGAGTTGTTGTAGTTGCAACTCAATGTATCAAGGGCACCACAGTGAGTTGGGCACCCTATCTCTTGAACTTATTCCTTGATGACTGCAAGGATGCACAGTATCTAAGAACAAAGTTTCACTATTCATGGCTAAGCATGTTAATAACTGTCGACGTTTCAGATCCAAATCAGGATCCATCTTCAGGACAATGAGCCTAGGTTAATAAAAAGGGAAGAGTTGGTATTAGAGAATCCATTGAAATCAATAAACATCGTAGTAACCTTAACAGAGACAGTGGGTTAGAACTAAGCGAAAACGGGCTCCCCCTGGTCCACAAAAAACAACAATAATCATTGGTAATTTTCATACATTATTATAAATTAATTTATTCATAAAAAAAACCCTCCTAATTAATTATAATTCTAAGACAACCTAATAACCTCTTAAATAACGTAAGAACATAATTGATTAATATCAAAAATTAACCCTGAAGTAATAAACACTTAGAATATAGATTAACAAGAAGGGCAAACCCTAATATCTTATAAATTACTTAATACCTATAACCTAACCCTAGAACATAGTAATATAAATGAAGACATTAATAAACAACATTAAATTAATAATAACCTATTATTTACCTTATAACCAAAAACAAACACATTTAGAAACCCTAATATTAACTCATAACAAACATTGAATTATTTTTAATTATTTAGTTTATACCTTAACCTTAGATTAAAATACCTTAACCCTAAAATAAATTTAATAATCCACTTTTTACCTATTAACTAAACCCTAGAACATAAAATAAAGATAAAAAAAAACCTAAATTAATAATAAACTATTATAACCTCGAATAAACAAATTAATAAACCCTAGAAATCTTAGCAAATAATTAAATTTATTAAATAATTCTACTTTAAACCTAGCCGAGACTGAAAACTTTCCCACACTTCCAGTATTTATACCATCTCTTCCCTTTTTCTTAACCCAGGCTCATTGTCCTAAAGATGGATCCTGATTTGGATCCGAAACATCGATAGTCTATTGACAACACTGTGGCTTTTCCAATCAAAACCAAAAATCCCAACCACAACAATCTCACTCATCATATTATTTCCCTGTACGGTAGGGAGACTCTGGATGAAATTTAAGTTTTAGAAAAGATTAGGGTTAAAATTAAGAGAAGAGTGGCAGATATGGAATTTCTCAAGAAATGCAGAGACGAAAACGTGCTACCCAAATTCCCACAGATCCAGCAGAGAACCAAGAACAAATGATACAACGAGGCCTTCTGTAGACTGGTGTTATCCATTGTTAGAGGCGAAATTAAAAAGAATAGATGTAGTCTGGAATGCACATCCAAAAATGCATTAATACTCCACCTGAAATTAGTGTAGGTTGTGGCACCCAAACTATGTAAGATAGTTGACGCCTTAGCAATGATGAAAGAAGAGAAAGCGTCTGCAAAATCTCAGAACATACACTTGTCCAAATTAGAACGACTTCTGAACAAAAAAAATGGCTCAGACACCAACACAAGGAATGTGGTAAACTTATCTGCACGTGTGCTACACAAAACATAAATGGCAGTTTTGGAAAGAGGATTAAGCTTCGCGGTCTCACTGACCTCCATCCCCGTGGATAATATTATTTGTTGCATAGAGGATAGTATACAGAATCTCAGTGACGAAGACAAAGAGTTAATAAGACAAGACTACTCAGTCATCCTACACAAAGCCAAACCTCCAAAAAATAATATGAATAAAGAGGAACGCGTAGCCCTAAAGAACCTAAGAAATGATGAAAATTTATTTATTCTCAAGGCAGACAAAGGAGGCACTACATTCTTATGAACATGAATGGCTACAACAAGAAAATGATAGAACACCTAACCAAGAGTGGCAGCTATAGGAAACTAGATTGCAATCCCATCAAGAATATTATAAGGCAAGTAAATAAAGCCATCAACAGTTCTAACCTAGACGAGAGAACCAAAAAATGCCTAACCCCCAACAATGATATCATCCCAAGGATCTACGGTCTACCAAAAATTCACAAAGAAGACGTCCCTCTTCCACCCATAGTGAATACCATAGGTTCACCAACCTATGAACTGGCTAAACACGTAGCTAAGATCCTTAGTCCTCTAATAGGCCACACTGAATCTTTCATCAAAGACTCTAATGATTTTGTCAATATCATCAAAAATGAAAAGGTAGGACCTCAAGACACCCTCATAAGCTTTGATGTAGTCTCCCTTTTCACTAAAATACCCTTAGATGAAGCTATCAAGATTTTCAAAGAAGTCGTCGATCCAAAAACAACTAAACTAGCCGATGTCTGCTTACGCTCCACTTTCTTTAGTTACCAAGGAGAGTTCTATGAACAAACCAACAACGTAGCAATGGGCTCCCCACTGTCCCCCATTGTTTCCAACCTTTTCATGGAGAATTTTGAAAAGAGAACCCTGGACTCCTTTCCCCTAAAACCCTCAACGTGGAAAAGATATGTTAATGTTACAAACATTCTCTGGCCCCATGGGAAAGTTGAATTACATAAATTCTTTCTACTCCTAAACAACATATCCGAAGAAATAAAATTCACCATGGAACTCGAAGAGAACGATAGCATCCCCTTCCTAGACGTTCTTATCAAAAGGAAAAGTAATGGTGATCTTGGACATGCAGTGTATAGAAAGAAGACCCACACTGAGAACTATCTCCATGCCAATTCCCATCAATACCCCAACTAGAAACTAGGTATCCTAAAAACATTAGCCACTAGAGCCATATGAATCTCCGATGAAACACACCTAGATAAGGAAACAAATCACCTTATCAAGACTTTTAAGAACATAGGGTATAAACAAAAAGACATTAAGAATGAAATAAACAAATCCCTAAAGATAACCCACAATAATCCCAATGCCCCTAAAGACCAAAACCCTAATAGAAGTGCCTACCTTCCTTACATCCAAGGAGTGACCAATAGAATTGAAAGAGTCCTAAAAAAAAAATAGATTAAAACCTCCTTCCAACCTCTTGAAACCATCAAACAGAGTATGAGATCCGTCAAAGACAAACTTAACCCTCACAATGTCAAAGGAATCTACAAAATATAGTTCTCATGTAGTAAATGCTACATTGGTGAAACCAATCGCTCCTTCCAAGTTAGGATAAAAGAACATGGAGATGACATCAAGAATGAATGCATCTGCACCTGTGCCCTAGATGAACACTCCCTTAAAACAAGACACCATGTTTTCCTAGAAGACACCAAAATCCTCTCCAAAGAGAATCACCTCTTCAAACGTTGTATTAGAGAATCCATTGAAATCCGTAAACATCCTAGTAACCTTAATAGAGACAATGGGTTATAACTAAGTGAAAACTGGCTCCCCCTCATCCACAAAAAACAACAATAATCATTGGTAATTTTCATACATTATTATAAATTAATTTATTCATAAAAAAACCCCTCCCAATTAATTCTAATTCTAAGACAACCTAATAACCTCTTAAATAACCTAAGAACATAATTGATTAATATAAAAAATTAACCCTGAAGTAATAAACACTTAGAATATAGATTAACAAGAAGGGAAAACCCTAATATCTTATAAATTACTTAATACCTATAACCTAACCCTAGAACATAGTAATCTAAATGAAGAAATTAATAAATAACATTAAATTAATAATAACCGATTATTTACCTTATAACCAAAAACAAACACATTTAGAAACCCTAATATTAACTCATAACAAACATTTAATTCTTTTTAATTATTTAGTTTATACCTTAACCTTAGATTAAAATACCTTAACCCTAAAATAAATTTAATAATCCACTTTTTACCTATTAACTAAACCCTAGAATATAAATAAAGATAAACCCTAAATTAATAATAACTATTATAACCTTAAATAAACAAATTAATAAACCCTAGAAATCTTAGCAAATAATTAAATTTATTAAATAATTCTACTTTAAAACTAGCCGACACTAAAACTTTCCCACACTTCCAGTGTTTATAGTAGCTCTTCTCTTTTTCTTAACCCAGGCTCATTGTCCTAAAGATGGATCCTGATTTGGATACGAAACGTCGATAGTCTATTGACAACACTGTGGATTTTGTGATCAAAACCGAAAATCCCAACCACAACAATCTCACTCATCATGTTAATAACCTTTATGGGATGGAGGGAAACAATATATGTAACTTTCGGTATCAAACCCAAACCAAATTAGGGAGCAAGATATTTATTGTTGAAAGCCACGTCAGATGTTAGGAACAAAAGGATGAACGGGTCCATATTTGAAAGATACCTACGCAACATGAAGGAAGCCATCTCCGACATGTGGAGGATCACACCACTAGTTGTCGTGAAGTTTTAGGACATCGCCAACTTCAAGGCAACATGACATGCGATGTGGATACAGACGTGGAAGTCTCCAAATAAGAAGTGGCTACAAATGCTCTACTATATCACAACAGGTGACATCGACATGGTGATCAAAGACTGGGAAGATGAATGGAATATTCCATTCCTCACCCAATACTTGCTGAAAACGAGAGTGAAAGAAGAGGCAGGACAAGGAGAAACACAACCTGAAGAAGTCCCAGTGCCCAAGAAATAGAGAATGGGCCAGACAAAGACAAAGAAAACAAATGAAGGAAGAATGAAGACGGGGACCCAGAAGGGAAAGAAGGATAATACACAACCATCCAAAGAACAACAAAAACAGGCTCAAGTAGTGCAGGGGACCACACCAAGTCCCAACCCATAGGAACCAGGTGGGAATACGAGGTCAGCTACATAGATAGGAGGAGCACGCAAGAATATTAAGGTGAAAAAAAAACATCTAGAATATACGATCACAGAGGATGATGGAGAAATGATAGCCCGAATGGTCTAGGATTATCTATCCGAGTATTTTGACAATGTTGCCCACCACAGGGATAGGATTCAGGAGGAGATGGCAGATATGTGATAGTCCCTCAAAAAAATCGGGGAAGTACACACAATAGGAAACATCATGGGAACAGGGCCATCAACACCATAGATAGAGGAAATATTGGAAGAAGGTGAGTGCGATACACTTCATATAATAGCACAGTCAAGTGCAACATTCCACATCATACCCATTATGTTGTGCATAGATGAGATCATGGGGTAGACATCCCTGAAAGGATTAATCCAAATCCAATTGGTATTGTTGTGGATACCATCCATGACTCTACACAAGTTGCAGGTTAGCATAAAACATGAGGTACAGTCTCATGCACACACAAACTTAGCCGAATTGCAGCAAGCAACAAAGAAGCGATATGTGCTGGAAATAATGTATGAGTAGGCTAAACTCGAGACCCAAGAGGAAAGGGAGTGTAGGAATGGATTGGAGTAGAAATTTGTAGGACCATATGAGAAGATTCCAAAGACCACGTAGACGGATGAACTTACAACAACAGAGAAGATTGATTAGATTGCATAGGAAATTGATCAATATCAGAAGGAGATCAACAATCTCCAAGAGAAGCTCACACCCACTAATGCACCAATAGTAAAGGATAAAAGGAAGAAGGAAGTAGTATAACAACTATAGGATATAGAGTGACAGGTTAGCACAACAACCGACCTGTTCGAGAATGAAACATAGTGTTGGACAATGCTAGAGGAGGATCAGAAAGTCAAGAAGTGGGACAAGGAAGAAGAAAGGATAAGCACAGCTATCTAGGACATCAAGCAGAGGCATAATATAATGTCCATCAGAGAGCGCATCAAAGGGAACTGTTTCAAGAGTGAGTAGAAGAAGTCCTGGCACAGGCAGAGTGACGTAGACCCCCTACCCTCGGGTCGATATCTGCACACGATCTTCACTAAAACCATGCCAAGGGTTAATCAAAACCTTTATTTGAGACACAAAGGACTTCGGGTTTTGGGAGTTGGAGAGTCCCGATATATCCCACAGCTCCTGAAAAATGTCGAAATGTGAATTGTCAATGAAGGTTGACTGCTCCAATGCACACCACCCATTGCCACTAAATTCGGCTTTTCGGGACTTGAGAAAAGGACCCAACAATCATTATGCTTGCCTTATGATTCCCCGAATTTCAAAATGATAGAATGATGAAATGGACTCAACATCCTTTGGAGTGCGTGATTGATGGCCTTTTGGGACTTCGCATGTCGGGAATTCGCGATTCTTGATCCCAACTCACTTGTCGCACCAATTTCTGAATTCTGAAATAAAAACCCTTTTTCAGGATTTCATGTACCACGGGTTTGAAACTCTCGGCTCCAAAAATCCCTTGTCTACTCTACTTCCCAGACCCCAAAATGCCGAAATGATGAAATTTTTCTCCGATGACACTTTGTGTTTCGGTACTTCGGGGTTTTCAATGCAAAGAGCCTCGACTCCTTGTCATCAGGATTTTCGAAATGTCGAACCCCGATATGCCGAAATGCAGATGTTTCACACCAAAGGCACATTGCATTTCATGACTTTGAGATTTTCAATGCTAAGGTCTCAGTTCCTTGTCATCGAGATTTTCGGTATTCCAAACTCCGAAATACCAAAATTTTGAAATTCCACTACTGATATCCCTTTGGAAAACTGGGAGTTTGAGTGACCAAGGGTTTTGGCTTGCACTCCAAACATACAGGTCCCGAATTCCCAAAATGATTTGACAGCTCAAACTAAGCATGATCAATGGTCCACATTGATTCTTGATGTCAGGGTGGAGGATTCGTCCAACTCATAACCACCTTGTATCTCCTCTGAATCCTACGGTCCTCACGACTTCGCGAGTTCTCCACGGAGAATTCTGACCACCAGATGCACTCCATAATGACTCCTTCCCAAACAACTAGGTGTTCTCCCTCCTGAACTTAAATTCTATGAGACTATTTTGGCCTATGTCTCCGTTTGAACACTTCAAAGGTTAAATCCCTCCTGATCTTTCACTTATAAACTCAATCTTTCAAAAATATATTTGCTCGCACTCCTTGCTGAAGACCTTCAAATAACCTCTAGTTATTTAAGTCTCCAACCCTGTGCACTCTTTGCAACAATGGTCCTTCAACCTTCCTTCTGGATTTATAAAATCCAAGGCTTCAAGCAGCCTGTGCACACCTTGAACGGCTCTATGCTTCACCTACACTTTAGCTGGTATGAGAACAATGGTATCTCTCCTAAGATTTCTGAGATAAAACTCAGACCCTCGTCAATGCACACCTTGCAGACGTTCATTGCACTCCTTACAGGAATGAGGAAGAGAAATAATTGAAACTCATTCTTCACCTCTCTCAGACTTCATACATTCACCATGAAATCATACACACAATGAAACATTGAAACAAATGCATAACAGAGAACCAAATCAACTATAAACATACCATTCAACAAATATAAACAGTAAGCATCATAACACCATGAAAGTTGAGTGAAAACTTCATATATTAACTCAAGTGATCCTGTACATGGGTTCTTCTCTACAACTCTCTACTGCAGTTCTCCATCTTATCAATTCTGAATGATCATCCCAAGTTACAATAATACAAGGATGAGGGTGTCTATATTCATTTTCCCTCATATGCTTCTAAAACTACCTAATATAACATTCATATCTACCTACTTTACATTAAGAGACTTAAATGCTTAATACATATGGCAGATGAGAGTAATCTCTATAGATCTATTCATATCTCCAAGACATAAATGTAAGTACGCCTTTTCCTAGCTATTACATTAATGCTTCAAATTTCAAAAATTTAAAATGTTTTCATAAAAACGTGCTCTTTTTGCATCCACGTGCCTGTTGACGGGCGAAAATGAACGCTCGCCAAATGGAAGAGTGGATCCAGTCCGGGGTTGTCTAAATAACCCAAGACGTTTGGGATGATCCACCCTGACGAGTTTAGCGGCTCCGTTGGCCGATCTAAGTCCTAGGAAAACGAAAGAAAAACTAACTAAAAGAACTAATCTAAAATGAAAAACAATAATTAAAGAAAACTATAAACGAATCTGAAATAAATATATACAATTTACTACATAATACTACAGTAATTCTATGAAATTAAACGTTCAACCATCAACAGAATTAGATCTTAATCACAAATGTACAATATTTACAGATTACAGATTTTACATGAAAACCTGCTAAAATCACTTGTGAGTTGTCCTGTGATAGCAAAACTATTTTTTGATTTTATAATTTTATGAGAAAGAAATAAGATGGAAACTATTTAAGCTGAGCAATCGAAAATAATAATCTTAACCAATAAATCTAAACTATATATATCTATCTAAACTACTTAAATAAGACTAATAAACTAACCTGTAATAACGCTTTCCAATTTGTCCTGTGTAAAGAATCCAGTTCAGTTGTTTGATGGGAGGAAACCCGCACCATATTCTATGCAAGCTTCTTGTAAACAGGAAGCAGCTGTGCTCTTTGAATATCAATAACAGAACAAACAAGACATAAAATTGACAGCAATCTTATGATTTACAAATCATCGCATTTAGATAAATCTGTGTAGAAAGATTTGTACAAAATGATTCATTTAACGAAGAAGGTAAACCTTTAATTCCTTAAATTGAAAAAAAGCAAATGTTGTACTTTTTAAAATAAGAGAGATCAGATATGGACCACATAAACCAAATCACATCAACCTACAATGAATCATGATAGCTAAAGTAGTCGATAATTGATTGCAAACTGATATGAAGAAAACTTGAAATAAAAGTTTGATATATTGAAAGCTAAAGCTGTTACAAAACATCAACTTTCATCCCAGTCTATATCATCATAAATCCATAGTCTTGTTCTCCCAACCATGATGATGATGGGTCCATTACAAAAAATAACAAGTATTTAAAGATCACAGGGTAAAAGATCCATGTGGGAATTATCAAAGGAGTTTACAAAAAATCTGGGAATAATCTCCCAAATCCCTATTTTTGCCTATGACTAACAACTGAAAACTATATTTAAACTGCTACAACATGTCCACTTTGTCAATGAAATTTGTAGGTACCTGCAGATAGACAAGAATACATAAGTTTAGATAATGTTTTATTGATAAAATTGACAAAAATCTAATTTTTGAGACTAGCCACAGAATCTGCGATTCTGTAGCTGGTCTAATTTTAACACGGAATCATTTTAAAATCAATCCAAAACTTAACAGAATTATATTCGACTTATTAAGCCAAATATTTAATTACTAATTCCAAACAGAGAGAATCATTCATGCCACACCAAACCAAAACTTGTATACAAATTGAAACAAACAAAATCATGGTTTCTTAACCGAACGGTGACAGGAATATATGCAAAATGTCAAATGTTTGTTATTACCAATTCAGAGCAAACAAAATCGTTTGGACAATTTGAAACCAATGAAATCATTTTCATGAATCAATTTCAATCGACACAAACTGTAACCAATCAAACAAATTATTCATTTAATACAAACACAATATTTTATGTTGACTCAGAAATTAACAAAATCGTTTTTAAATCAAAAGCTAACAGAGCCGTATCAAATCTATATTTGATACCAATCCAACTCATACAAATAGTTATACTAATTCAAGGCACGCAATATTGTTTGCAAATCAAAACAAACAGAAATGAATCGAAACAGTTTGGGGCCGACACAATCGTTATGCAAAATCATATCAATCAAAACATAGCTACATGATTTTAGCAAACAAATCTTTTATATAAGTTGAATGTAATCATAATCCAAACGAAAATATTTATTCAAAACGAAACAGAATCGTATTTGGTTAATCGAAGTCAATAGGATTGTTTTGAATTTATTAAAAACAAACAGAACTAATCGAAAGCAAACACAATCGACTACTCTCATTCAAACATGCAAAATTGTTTCAAAGGAAAACCAAATAGAATCGAAAACAAATCAATCGTTTATACTAATCTGGGAACAATAAAATTGCATTATCCAAGTCATAGCTATGTCCTAGTTTAGTAAACAAATCTTCTGTATATGATTCATAACGAGAATATTTTTGAAAATGACAGAATCATTTTGAATCTATTAAAATGAACAGAGCTAATTGAAAGCAAGCTCAATCAGTTATTCTAATTCAAACCCACTCATAAAACAAAATCGATATTGAAATGCATGCCTGAGCAGTAGGAAATGATTTGATTAGGACAACTTTGAATTGACGAAGGTCGTTGTTGCCTCCACATTCCTGAAGACAATTGAACCAGTGGTTTTTTGTTTCTTCTCATTGGCATGTAGCCTGTCGTTCTCCTTTAACAACACTGTAACTCATTCCTCTAAAGATTTGATCTTGGATTGCAACAGAGGAACGTCGGTGTAATAACGTTCAAGCCAGGCATTACATTGAGTGCAAGGTGGTTGATTTGGCATCACAGGTGAGGGTTCTTTCAAGTTACCAGGGTTTGATTGTGAAGCTTAATTCCCGGGAACTTAGGATCATTATTGAGGCACGGCGGTAAATTGGAAACATAGTCATAGGGTTCCATAGAGAATAGGCTGTGAGAATAGGGGTATTCCTTAGTCAAGAATTGTTCAATTTCGGAGTCTGAGTCCTCGCTTATCACTATTGGCTTCTGGTCAACGTTTTTCTTGGGTTTATTCCTCGCACATCTGGATATCCATATCACGTTTTTATTTTCCTTACTGTTTACACCAGTATCACCCTTACCTTTCTTAATCACAGGCTTCTTAGCGGTCTTATTATTTTCTTTGGCACACGGGTTGGCCATGGTATCAGGTAGGTTAAGGTCGGGGCAATCTGGGGGTTTGACAGGGGGTAGAAGGATATGAAGTGGCACAGCCGGTCCAACCAGAGTCTCAGTAACCATAACCTTGTCCACTTGGGGACACTCAGGGGTGGCAAAGACATTCCTTGATAGGAAGGCTTGCCAACTATCTCCACTAAGGCTCAAATGGTGGACGATAAGGACTTTGATCAACCAGTGATGGAAAAAGAGACTATCAGCCTTGTCACGCTTGAAACGTTTGGGCATTTTGTACAGACTATGTAAAAGATAATGTGGCATATTTAGAGGCTAGCCTATAAAATTCATCAACAACCGAAGATGATACAGAAATACCAAGCCATAACGACCTTCGCAGGTCACAAACTGTTTAACGATTGCAAAAAGATTGTGCCACCTGGGTTTGAGGGTAGTGAGAGGCATACCTCTATCACAACTAACAATCTTTCTCAATGTGAATAAGAGCGACCACGACACCTCATCTAGTTTGGAGTTTTTAAACCACCTTTCCCCTGTAGCTGGTAGTCCTATAGACGAACTTATGAATTCCTCATTTAGCTTGAGCTATATGTCTCCGACCTTAGCCCTGTAACTGTCGAAGGTGAGGGTGAATTGTTGGGCAACCGAAAGGTTAAAACCCTCAAATTTATGGATAAACACCAACCATCCAATGTTTTCTAAATCTTCACGGGCATTGTCGAAAAGCAAGAGTGTTTGGCTACCATTAGGCTCTATACTCACCATAGGTGCCATAGGCAAGGGCACAAAGTGAGCCGGGTGAACAGGCAAGGGTTTGGATAGGGTAAACATAGGATCAGATAGCTCACAAAATTCCCCGAAACCAACAAAGGTAACCCGGGATAGGAGGGAGGCATTAATGCCCAAGTGTGCAAGGGTGGTGGAGCTAGATCAGTCCATGCGGAATAGTCATATCCAAATGTACAACCGACGGTGCATATGGTGATTCAAATCACTAATGCAATGTGTTAAAATCAAATTCCATTCAAACAATTAATGAAAACTATGGTGAGTCGACCCAAAAATTTGCACAAGCAATGTTTTCATGGTTTTAAAATCAAAGTGATTGTTTCGAAATCAACACCAAGGGTTCGATCATAACCAATATATGTTGTATGAAATGATTGCGTCAAGGGTCTAACCACAATGTCAATATGTTTTCATGAAACCAAAGTGCCAAGGAATTTGATCATAGAACATCAAACCACCAATGTATTAAGGACTCAATGACAGTCATTATAATATCACCACAATCTCATGCAAATGAAATCATATTAACAACAAAAGAATGCTAAATGAGCAAAGATTTTGGTCTCTTGCCAACTGTGCGACTATAATTAAATAGGAAATGAAATGAACACATAGACAAGAGTGACCATAATAATCCAGTGACGATTTTAATGTGACTTCAAAATCAAATTTTTCACGCTTGCAGTCGTGAAAACGAGAACAAAGGCAGGTGTGCAAATGCGCAAAATGACAATGTTATCTCATTCAAAAACTTGCGATGAGGATCAAGGGTTCCAAAACTATTGTGTAGGAAGATTATAGAGATAGGATAAAAAAGCGAGATGGCTACCAATAATGGCGACACACTAGTAGAAGCAGTTATCTCTGCCAAAAGAACAAGTTCAGATTATGATAATGAGAAAACTTCTAACTCAAAAATAACAACCAGAAAATCGTTTAAACATCATCATTAATCAAATATTCCAGCAGTGTTTAAAGGATGAAAAATGATAACAGTATTAAGATGATCTAGCCACAATGTTAAAGATAAAATCCCCAATACTGTTGAGAGGGCCACTGCTGCCAGCAGTGGTCCATAGCCTCGGCAGGGTTTCCATTTAACCCACTCTGATATCTGTATCCTGCCAAGAAGTTCTAGATCATAATAGAGGACATTTTAAGGTCAAGAGATTTCATACTTACAAATTTTTATATACCTGACATTGCTTCGCTGCCAGCGGGCCTGTTCAGTACCCTGGTGAAGTTTTCTTTGCTCCATGCATGCATTTACCCACTTCTAGCAGACCTGTTCAGCATCCCAGCGGGTTTACAAACACTTCCCACAGCTCTTTTAATGATTTAATTTTTTAAAGATATATAATTGAGCGGGGTGACGGTGAAAATTACAATATTTTTTACATATTTTTTACAGACCTCAATAGAATTTGTTAGAATTGTCCATCATTAAGATTCAGAGATGGTTTGTTTACAGAACCAACCTTCTAAGGCAGGGAGACATCTTCTAATTCGTTCCTTTAAGGAACAGGGACATCGCAAGAAGATAATAGATGATCGTGGAAAGCTTCACTCACAGATCGAAATCAGTTAACTTCTTTCACACAACAGTTTTTTCCAACACAGATGTAAATTCCAGAAGTATATAATTGATGTTTACACAATTTCTCAGTGATCGTTTCAGTGAAAGAATTTTATGTTTTCTTCGTCTGAACAGTTCTGCATGCAGGTATGTGTATTCCAACAACAAAAAATAAGCGCAAAGGAAAAATCAAAACCAAAACAGTAAAAGAAAAGCCAACAAAAGAAGAATATTTACATAGTATACGAAGGGTTGTCATCAAGCAAAATATCTTTTCAGATCTTGGCCATTCACCGGCTAGGTGTCAGGCTGTCCCTTTAGATTCTGTAATTGGAAAGAGCTGGGACCCAATTTCTCAGCAATTAAAAATGGTCCAAGCCACAAGTTATGAAATTTTGTGTGCTCTCCCTTTCCCTCATGCGGTTTGTCCCATTTCAAGACAAGGTCACCTACTTCGAAGTTCCTATCAGAGGCAGAGTTAGAATCAAACTAGCTTTTGACCAATAGTTGATGCTGATCTAACTTACATTTAGCTTGGGCTCTTACCTCTTCCAGCTTCATTAAGGCATTAATTCGGTTTTCCAAAGGGGGGTAGTCTTCTTCTTGTATTTTATGTGATAGCTGTAGTGAGGGAAGAAGAATGTGTGGTGGAAGAATTGCTTCTCTTCCATAGACAGGAAAAAAAGGCGAGTTACCTACAGTATTTTTCGGTGTTACCCTATCAGTCCAGATTGCATTTAACAACGCATTATGCCAGTTTTTGTGATTCTCGGATACCGTTCTCTTGAAGATTTTTATCAAATTCTTATTTGTTGATTCTGCCAATCCATTGCCCTATGGGTAGTAGCTGGTAGAATACTTCAATTTAATTCCTTTTTCCAGAGAAAATTCACTCATCTCAAGAGACGAAAAATAAGAAGTGTTATCGAATACTAAATAGTCAAGGATACCAAAATGAGTGATAATATTTGAATTTAAAAAGGCAATTACCTGACTGGTGTTCACAGTTCTTAATGCGGCAGCTTCAGACCACGTGGTGAAGTAATATGTGGTTGTTATGATAAAATTATGTTGCCGTGAGGATGGCGGGTTGATTGGACCTTTAATATCAAGGCCCCACTGCTGAAAAGGGGAGTCTATTGAAATGGGCTGCAAAGGAATGGCCGGTTTCTGTATGCGTCCAGATGCTTTTTGACATATAATACACTTACCACACAAGGCATGGGAATCCCTAAAAAGTGTGGGCCAGTAATAACCGACTCTCAATATTTTATGGGCAATGGTATCACCACCAAAATGCCCGCCAGCTTCTCCTGCATGCAATTCTAGTAAGACTTTTTCTGCTTCGTCTTTCTCAAGATAGCGCATAAGAACTCCATCAAAATTTTGACAAAACAGAATGCCATTTATCAAATGAAAGGAGGAAGACTTTAATATTAACGCTCTTCTTTTAGTGGGATCCAGGTGATGGGGGGCTGACCCATGTTCAAGACAGAATTTTATATCGTCATACCATGGACCGACAGAGTTTTGTGCACAACAGATTGCATTTTGATTGTGTTGTCCTAGGTTTGACCTATCGTTCTCTTCTTGTTGTCCTGCTACTGAATCAGCCACTAACTTGCATAACCCTTGGCCTCTCACTATTTGAGCTAGGGTAATTTCTATGTCGTACTCCTGTAAGGACGTAACCCAGTTCGCTCTCTTTTCGCCTATCTCTTTCTGCACTAACAGGTTTCTGACGGCTGGGTAAGGGACAATAATTTTCGTCCTAGATTTCAAAAGATAAGATCGTAAGTTCTTGACTACTTTGAAAATAGCATAGGCTTTTTGATCTACCGCTGGGTAATTAAGTTCCGTGCCTTTGAAAGTAGAGCTCATAAAGGCAATGGTTACTTCATTGTTTTCACGGTTCTTTTGAGTTAGGACGACAACATAGGAACGGTCAGAAGCAAAAGTGTACAGCGTGAAGTCTTGTGAAAAGTCAGGACTCATGAGAGAAGGAGCGTCTATTATGGCCTTTTTTATTTCATTAAACGCTTGATTTTCTAAGGGTCCCCAATGATATTGTGCATCTTTCTTAATTAAATTTTGTAAAGGTCTGACCATTTTGGAGAAACTGGGGATGAATCTCCTGACAAAGTTTATCTGGCCTAAGAAAGACTACATAGACTTTTTGGAGGAGGGACGAGGAAGTTTCGAGATGACTTGTGTCCTTTCAGAGTCGATAGTCATCCCTTTGCTTGACACAATGAATCCTAAGAGTTTACCTTGTTCTACTGCGAAGATGGATTTTTTAGGATTTAATGAAATGTCATATTTACGACATCGTTGTAGAACATCTCTCAAATGAGCTAGATGATCGGTTTTATTTTTTGAAAATACAGTAACATCATATAAGTAAACTAAAATGGACTGATTGATTAAGCCTCAGAAAGCGATGTCCATTGCTCTTTGGAAAGTGGCACCGACATTAATCAATCCAAAGGGCATTTTCCTATAAGCGTAGGTTCCCCATGGAGTGCGGAAGGTAGTTTTAAGTTGGTCTGGAGGAGACATCAGGACTTGGTTGTACCCCAAGAAACCATCCAATAAGGATAGCCTCTCAGAACCAGATACCTGTTGAAGGATCTTTTCCATGGGTGGGACAGGGTAGTTGTCTTTATCAGACGCTCTATTAAGGTTTCGAAAATCAACGCAAAGTCGGATTTCCCCATTTTTCTTCCAGACAGGGACAAGGTTAGAAACCCATTGAGTGTGCCTAACAGGGAAAATTATCTTAGCATTTAGGAGTTTATTCAATTCTTTTTTAACGGTTGGTTCGAGCTTAGGGTGCATTTTCCTTAATTTTTGTTGAAAGGGTAAGGTTTGGGGTTTCATAGGAATGACGTGTTGTATGATGTTAGGATCGAAAGTTTTAAGGTCATCATATGTCCACGCAAAAAAAAAATATTTAAACAATTTAATAAATGCAGCTCTTTCTTGTTGAGAATAGCCCAACCCTAAATTAATGCACTGCGGATTGTCATTAGTTCATGAGTTTACTTTTTCATATGATAACGAGGAACTATTGGTTTTACAGTTGACTGATTTTTTGAATTTATCTTGAAGACCGTAAAATTTCTCTAACTTAACTACAGACTCAGGGATCGAATTTACCATGTCCGATGAATATTTAGGAGTTCTCGAATCTGGTATTACCATGAAATCACGCAAATTGTCGTCGTGAGTGCATTCATCAATCACCGCGCCTTGGAAGGTTTCTTCCATATGCAGGAAGCTAATGATCTGTTGATCGTCGTCGAAGACTCTCTAGTTTGTGATGTTGTTGGGAATGGATGGTCTGAACAATAGTTCAACGGAGAATGCATTCAGGGACAAGCCTTCTACAAGAAAGAGTTTGGAGGCTACGTTAGCTAATAGATCAGCTTCAAAATTATTCAGTCTAGGAATAGAATTTATATTGAAAGAAGAAAATTTATTCATTAAATTCCATACCTCGGATTGGTAGATTTTAATATGCGGAGACAGAGAGTGGATAGAATCTCTTACATGTCTAACCACGATTTCAGAATCACCAAAGACAACCAAGTTTTGAAGGTTCATGTATAAAGATTTTCTTAGACCTTGGAGTAAAGCCTCATATTCTGCTGTGTTATTAGTACATTCAAATTCTAACCTACATGCAATCAAGGTTTTGTTACCTGAGTGATCAATAATAATGCAGCCTACGCCTTCTCCTTCTTTGGACTTTAACCCATCAAAGTAAAGAGACCAAATTTGATTTTTATCGAGTGCATGAGACCATTGTGTAGAAGTTGTTGGCTGCACATATGCTACGATATCGAACTGTTGTTCTAGGTTGGTGATAGCTGAAGTCTCGGCGATAAAATTTCCGAAAAAGGTATCCATCCCTTGTATTTCGGGTGAATCAGCAGAAGGTGTAAATGGTTTGTTGGGATCATTCAAATCTGTGACTGTGAGCTTTAGGTAGCGTTCGCGATTTACTTTGATTTTGTTGGGCTTTCCATTCTCTGGAAGCCATAGGTGAGATCAATCTGTCGTGAAATAGCCGTGTAGCTTCTCCAACCAGTCCCTGCTTAAAAATAGACCATACACTTCTGGAATATCCACAACAATAGTATCAATAACTTGATGAACTTTGGGGTTAGATGATAATCTTATAAGCACATTTCTCAATTCGCCTATGACCTTAACACTAGTTCGATCAAGCTGTATGATTTTTAAAGTGGATGGTTCAACTTCAACATTAATCTTCTGACACAAAGACCATGGCATCACATTCGATGATGCTCCTCAGTCTACCATACAATTGTGCACGTTTCTATTAAAGATTTTGAAAGTTAACAAAAATGGAGGTACATTTCTGTGAGTACTAAGTGTGGAAGATTATGGATTTTTACTCGCAGTTTCTAAAGATAATTTATCTACATTATTTACATTATTTACAGGAAGCCTTCCTTTATCATGAGGATCAGGATTATTCTTAGCGGAAGTATTCTGAGAAACTTTGTTCTGAAAAACCTTGTTTGAATTACCATTTTTTCTATTCTCCGCGATGTTCTGTAACATTTTTTGTAGCAAAAATGGAAATTTTAATAAATCATAAACATAAATGTTAGCCCTTAACTTCCTTAGATCTTCAACTAAATCATAATCTAATTTGGGGTTTACATGACTCTGTTTAGTCTCAACTGGTTTATATTGCTTTGGGGGCAAAGTCGTAGTGTTTTCGGAAGAAGGTTTGTGTGTGGTCTTACTCCTAGTATTGTAAGGATGTACTGTCTCAAAGTTAGCTTGAAAAATACTATCCGAGAAGTGTCCAAAAATGTTCGGAGAAGATTTCTCTTCTTCTTGAACAGTCTCTTGTTCAAAAAAATCCTCAGGAATCTCAGGAGGCATCAAGTTATCCTGGGCTTTTAGAATGGTTTGAAGGGTGAATTGCAAACTTTCTAGGTTCAGGCCCTCGGTATTTGGATTAGGCCGGTTGGTGGGAAAAGGCTTCCTGAATGGGGGTTTGTAAGGCCCTTTGCTCGAAGAAGCTTCTTCGGCTATCCTTTTCAAATCTATGACTTGATTTGACAATTTTTGAACGACTTTCATTAAGTTTTCTAAATCCGAGCTTTCAGGTTGTGCTTTATTTTGAGAAGTTCTAGGGAGGATCTCGATCTTCTTTTTGGAAGATGAACTAGTCTCTGGTTTGTTGCTAGTGGTGTCTTTTAAACTAAGGATGTCTTTTTCAATATGGTTGGCCTCCTCGAAGGCCTCTAATAACGTGGCTTTCTTAGATCATTTTACCCAAATAGCTATACTTTGATGCAAGGCTTTAGTATAGTATGCTATGATAAGATTCTCGGCAGGCATTGAGTCCGTAAGGATTCGGTTCTTGAGTGTTAAGAATATTTGATTAAAGTCTTTAATTTTCTCTTTTGGGTTCATTTTTAAGCTAGAAAGCTCCATAACTAGGACTTCCAGGGACTTATTGTCTCTGAATTTTTCCAGAAAACAGGATTCAAACTTTTCCCAAGACACGATGGTATGGGGTTGTTGGGAAAAATACAAGGTAGAGGCATTGCCCTCGAAAGTGTAGGGGAACAACCTACAGACTACATCTTCAAGCTCGACATTACAGAGTCTAATGGCTAACATAAAAATTTTAATGTGGTCTTCGGCGATCTGTTTAGAGTCAGGATCAAACTTGGGAAGCCACTTCTCCGGATGTTTGGGTAAGGGATGTTGAGCCCCAGTTACAACTACTGCATCCTGTTCGAGCCAGGGTCTGGCAGGATTTTTCTGGTTGGCCATTGGTGTAGGTGGTATGGAAGGCTGAGAAGGGGAACTGCCTTCGTCAGAAGAGTCTTCTCCAGAAGAAGAAGGAGATGATGGAGGTGGTGAGGGTGGTATTCCAGATCCTCCTACAACAAGAGTGAAAATTGGATCTGTAGGGTTTAAAGTGAGTTTAGTGCCTCCAAGTTGTTCTCTGATATCAGAGAAATCTAAAGGTTGGTACAAAGGCTGATTTGGTTGCCTCAAACGGGCGAAATCACTATGTGTTCTCAAGAGAGATTGGCGGACAATTTCCTGTACGTCACCACCTGTAGGATTAGGGGTTGTTGGTTCGACTGTGATCCGTAGATCGTTGTTTGATGTGGTTGTTGTTTGAGGTACAATGTTATCGCTTGAATGACTTCTTGTCACTATAGGTGAGTCGTTAGGTGGTGGAGGAGTCTTACGACCACCTCGTTCCATTAATAAGTTTCAGGCCCTCCTTCTAGCGCCATTTGTTGACGGGTGAAAATGAACGCTCGCCAACTAGAAGAGTGGATCCAGTCCGAGGTTGTCTAAATAACCCAAGACGTTTGGGATGATCCACCCTGACGGGTTTAGCGGCTCCGTTGGCCGATCTAAGTCCTAGGAAAATGAAATAAAAACTAACTAAAAGATCTAATCTAAAATTAAAAACAATAATTAAAGAAAACTATAAACAAATCTAAAATAAATATATACAATTTACTGCCTAATACTATAATAATTCTATGAAATTAAACATTCAACCATCAACAGAATTAGATCTTGATCACGAATGTACAATATTTATAGATTACAGATTTTACATGAAAACCTGCTAAAATCATTTGTGAGTTGTCCTGTGACAGCAAAACTATTTTTTGATTTTATAATTTTATGAGAAAGAAATAAGACAGAAACTATTTAAGATGATCAATCGAAAATAATAATATTAACCAATAAATCTAAACTATATATATATATATATATATATATATATATATATATATATATCTAAACTACTTAAATACCACTAATAAATTAACCTGTAATAACGCTTTCCAATTTGTCCTGTGTAAAGAATCCAGTTCAGTTGTTCAATGGGAGGAAACCCGCACCAGATTCTCTGCAATCTTCTTGTAAACAGGAAGCAAAAGTGCTATTTTGAATATCAATAACAGAACAAACAAGACATAAAATTGATAGCAATCTTATGATTTACAAATCATCGCATTTTGTTAAATCTGTGTGCAAAGATTTGTACAAAATGATTCATTTAACGAAAGAGGTAAACCTTTAATTCCTTAAATTGAAACAAAGAAAATGTTGTACTTTTTAAAATAAGAGAGATCGGATATGGATCACATAAACCAAATCACATCAACCTGCAATGAATCATGATAGCTAAAGTAGTCGATAATTGATTGCAAACTGATATGAAGAAAACTTGAAATAAAAGTTTGATATATTGAAAGCTAAAGCTGTTACAAAACATCAACTTTCATCCCAGTCTGTATCATCATAAATCCATAGTCTTGTTCTCCCAACCATGATGATGATGGGTCCATTACAAAAAATAACAAGTATTTAAAGATCACAGGGTAAAACATCCCTGTGGGAATTATCAAAGCAGTTTACAAAAAATCTGGGAATAATCTCCCAAATCCCTATTTTTGCCTATGACTAACAACTGAAAACTATATCTAAACTGCTACAGCATGTCCACTTTGTCAATGAAATTCGTAGGTACCTGCAAATAGACAAGAATACAAAAGTTTAGATAATGTTTTATTGATAAAATTGACAAAAATCTAATTTTTATGACTAGCCACAGAATCTTGCGATTCTGTAGCTGGTCTAATTTGAACACAGAATCGTTTTAAAATCAATGCAAATCTTAACAGAATTATATTCGACTTATTAAACCAAATCTTTAATTACTAATTCCAAACATAGCAAATCATTCATGCCACACCAAACCAAAACTTGTATACAAATTGAAACAAACGAAATCGTGGTTTCTTAACCGAACGGTGACAGGAATATATGCAAAATGTCAAACATTTGTTATTACCAATTCGTAGCAGAAAGAATCATTTGGACAATTTGAAACCAATGAAATCATTTTCATGAATCAATTTCAATCGACACAAACTGTAACCAATCAAACAAATTATTCATTTAATACAAACACAATATTTTATGTTGACTCAGAAATTAATAAAATCGTTTTTAAATCAAAAGCTAACAGAGCCGTATCAAATCTGTCTTTGATACCAATCCAACTCATACAAATAGTTATACTAATTCAATGCATGTAGTATTGTTTGCAAATCAAAACAAATAGAAATGAATCGAAAGAGTTTGGGGCCGACACAATCGTTATGCAAAATCTTATCAATCAAAACACAGCTACATGATTTTAGCAAACAAATCTTTTATATAAGTCGAATGCAATCATAATCCAAACGAAAATATTTATTCAAAACGAAAAAGAATCGTATCTGGTAAATCGAAGTCAATAGGATTGTTTTGAATTTATTAAAAACAAACAGAACTAATCGAAAGAAAACCCAATCGACTACACTGATTCAAACATGCAAAATTGTTTCAAAGGAAAACCAAACAGAATAAAAAACAAATCAATCATTTATACTAATCTGGGAACAATAAAATTGCATTATCCAAGTCATAGCTATGTCTGAGTTTAGCAAACAAATCTTCTATATATGATTCATAACGAGAATATTTTTGAAAATGACAGAATCATTTTGAATCTATTAAAAGGAACAGAGCCAATTGAAAGCAAACTCAATCAGTTATACTAATTCAAACCCACTCGTAAATCAAAATAGATATTTAAATGCATACCTGAGCAGTAGGAAATGATTTGATCAGGACAACTTTGAATTGACGAAGGTCATTGTTGCCTCCACTTTCTCGAAGACAATTGAACCGGTGGTTTTTTGTTTCTTCTCGTTAGCATGTAGCCTGTCGTTCTCCTTTGACAGCACTGTAACTCGTTCCTCTAAATATTTGATCTTAGATTGCAAAAGGGGAACATCGGTGTAATAACGTTCAAGCCAGGCATTACATTGAGTTCAAGGTGGTTTATTTGGCATCACATGCGAGGGTTCTTTCAAGTTACCAGGGGTTTGATTGTGAAGCTTAATTCCCGAGAACTTAGGATCGTTCTTGAGGCACGGCGGTAAATTGGAAACATAGTCATAGGATTCCATAGAGCATAGGTTATTAGAATAGGGGTATTCCTCAGTCAAGAATCATTCAATTTCGGAGTCTGAGTCCTCGCTTAGCACTATTGGCTTTTGGTCAACGTTTTTCTTGGGTTTATTCCTCGCACATCTGGATATCCATCTCAAGTTTTTCTTTCCCTTACTATTGACACCAATATCACCCTTACCTTTCTTCCTCACAGGCTTCTTAGCGGTCTTAGTCTTGTCTTTGGCACACGGGTCGGCCATGGTATCGGGTAGGTCAAGGTCGGGGCAATCCGAGGGTAGAAGGATATGAAGTGGCACAGCCGGTCCAACCAGAGTCTCAGTAACCACAACCTTGTCCACTTGGACACACTCGGGGGTGGAAAAGCCATTCATTGATAGGAAGGCTTGCCAACTATCTCCACTAAGGCTCAAATGGTGGACGATAAGGAATTTGATCAAGAAGTGATGGAAAAGGATGCTATCATCCTTTTCACGCATGAAACGTTTGGACATTTCGTACAGACTATGTAAAAGATAATGTGGCATATTCAGAGGGTAGCCTATAAAATTCATCAACAACCGAAGATGATACAGAAATACCAAGCCATAACGACCTTCGCAGGTCACAAACTGTTTAACAATTGCCAAAATATCGTGCCACCTGGGTTTGAGGGTAGTGAGAGGCATACCTCTATCCGAGCTAACAATCTTTCTCAATGTGAATAAGAGCGACCACAACACCTCATCTACTTTGTAGTTTTTAAACCACCTTTCCCCTGTAGCTGGTAGTCTTGTAGCTAAACTTATGAATTCCTCATTTAGCTCAAGTTGTATGTCTCCGACCTTAGCCCTGTAACCGTCGAAGGTGAGGGTGAATTGTTGGGCAACTGAAAGGTTAAAACCCTCAAATTTATGGATAAACACCAACCAGCCACTGTTTTCTGAATCTTCACGGGCATTGTCGAAAAGCAAGAGTGTTTGGCTGCCATTAGGCTCTATACGCACCACAGGTGCCATAGGCAAGGGCACGCAGTAAGCCGGGTGAACATGCAAGGGTTTGGACAGGGTAAATGCAGGATCAGATAGCTCACAGACTTCCCCGAAACCAACAATGGTGACCCGGGATAGGAGGGAGGCATTAATGCCCAAGTGTGCGAGGGTGGTGGAGCTATATCAGCCCATGCAGAACAGTCATATCCAAATGTACAACCGACGGCGCATATGGTGATTCAAATCACTAATGCAATGTGTTAAAATCAAATTCCATTCAAACAATTAATGAATACTATGGTGAGTCGACCCAAAAATTTACACAAGCAATGTGTGCATGGTTTTAAAATCAAAGCAATTGTTTCGAAATCAACACCAAGGGTTCGATCATAACCAATATATGTTGTATGAAATGATTGCGTCAAGGGTCTAACCACAATGTCAATATGTTTTCATGAAACCAAAGTGCCAAGGAACTTGATCATAGAACATCAAACCACCAATGTATTAAGGACTCAATGACAGTCATTATAATATCATCACAATCTCATGAAAATGAAATCATATTAACAACAAAAGAATGCTAAATGAGCAAAGATTTTGGTCTCTTGCCAACTGTGCGACTATAATTAAATAGGAAATGCAATGACACATAGACAAGAGTGACCATAATAATCCAGTGACGATTTTAATGTGACTTTGAAATCAAAGTTTTCACGCTTGCGGTCGTGAAAACGAGAACAAAGGCAGGTGTGCAAATGAACAAAATGGCAGTGTTGTTTCATTCAAAAACTTGTGATGAGGATCAAGTGTTCCAAGACACTTGTGTAGTCATCTTATAGAGATAGGATAAAAAAGCAATATGGCTGCCAACAACGCCCAACTGTTCCTTTGGCTAGGTGTGTTCTTTGGCTTTGGCTTTGTACAATGCTCCTGCATCATACTCCCTCACTTGAAAATTTTCATGAACTTCTATTCATCAGCTCTTACATGGTCTGTCCATGCTTTTGAATTGCTATTTCATCCTCCCAACTGGCATCTTCAACTGGATGTCCCTTCCATTTCACCAAGTATTCAAAATACTCTTTTCTCCTGTTCTTTTTGTTAATACTCTTGTCAATTATGTTTTCCATCTTTGGATCTACAAATACATGCATTTGTTTTGTCCATTGAATTTATTTATGTTCCTCCTATGCTCCTACCTCTTTAGCTTTGTAAGGGTACAAATCCACAACATTGAATATCGGTGAGATTTCGACCCCATCAGGTAATTCAATCTCATATGCATTTTCCCCAAATTTCCTTATGGCCTTGCATGGTCCAATCTTTTTCATCTTTAGCTTATTATACGTTCCCCTTGGGAACCTTTCCTTCCTCAGATGCGCAAGAATCAGATCACCAACTTCAAATTGAATTTCTCGCCTGTGTTGATCTGCTCTCTTCTTGTATTCTTGACTTGAACTCTGCAATCGCTCCTTAATTTGGATGTGAAGCTCATCCATTCCTTCTGCAAAGTCCTCTGCACTAGAACTCCTGAATTCATTTTGTTTCGAATCATTCAATTTAGAAACTCCCCTTGGCTGCATTCCATATACAATTTGGAATGGACTCTGCCCTGTGCTCCTATTGAGTGCATCATTGTAAGCAAATTCTGTCTATGGAAAAATGTGATCCCACTGATTGTGGTGTTCAGTCACTAAGCTCCTCAACAAATATCCCAAGCTCTTGTTTATGACCTTTATCTATCCATCCTTCTGAGGATGATATGCTGAGCTAAAAGAAAAACTTGTCCCCAACTTCTTCCATAAGGTCCTATAGAAATTCTCTATGAACTTGGTATCTCAATCAGACATGATACTCTTTGGAAAGCCGTGAAGGCTGATGACTTCCTTGAAAAACAAATTCGCAATATGAGTTGCGTCACTGGTTTTCTGGCATGGTATGAAATGTGCCATTTTTGAAAATCTGCCGACTACCACAAATATTGAATCATATCCTCTCTGTGTCCTTGGAAGTCCCAATATGAAATCCATGCTCACTGCATCCCACAACCTTTCAGGTATGGGCAATGGTTGGTATAACCCTGTATTGTATTTTTCCTTTCATGTGCTGATAAATTCTGCACCTGTCCACAAATTTCTTAACATCTGTCCTCATCCCTGGCCAAAAATATGAGCCATTCAACTTTGAGAACGTCTTTTCATGACCGAAATGTCCAGCCAATCCTCCAGTGTGTTTTTCCTTTAGTAGATTCTCCCTCATGGAGCATTTTGGAATACATAGCTAATTACCCCTGAACAATAATCCATCCTAGATCATGTATTCAGTCCATTGGATTCTGTCTCTGAGAATTGGATTCTCAGATGCCTCCTTGAAGTTTTGATCATCCCTGTACATTTCTTTGAGGTTATCAAAACCTAAAGTCTTGACTCTAAATTTTTGCATAAGAAAACATTTCATGCTCAAAGCATCAACAACTTTGTTAGAAGTTTCAGAAATATGCTTAATCAAAAAAGTAAAATTCTACATGAATTCAACCAATTTAGATGTTTTTGGTTCAACTTCTCCTAACGAGTCACAAATTGTAAAGTGTGTTTATCATTGTACAAAACAAACGCCTTGGGAACCAAATAGTGTCTCCATTTCTTCAATGCTTGTATGACTGCATATAATTCTTTTTCATATGTGGAGTACTTGATCTTCGCTTCATTCAGTTTTTCACTAAAATATGCAACCAGCCTATCATCTTGGATCAAGACCACTCCAATTGTAAATCCACTCACGTCACACCTGACCTGGAATGTCTTGCTAAAAGTTGGCAAAACCAACATTGGTTGCTCAGTGATCTTCTTCTTCAGCAGATTGAAACTCTTCTCTGCTTCATCCGTCCAGTGAAAATATTTATGTCTTTTCTTCACCGTATCCATCATCGGTGCGCTAATTCCACTGAATTTTCGGATGAATTTCCTATAGAAGTTAGCCAAACCATGGAAGCTTCGTACCTCAAATATACTCTTCGGCGATGGTCAATCCTTAATCGCCTTTATTTCTGAATCCATTTTTAGCTCATTTGTAGAGATAACAAAACCCAAATAAATGAGTTTTGTTCTCATGAATGACGATTTCTTCATATTAATCAGCAATTTCTCTTGCTGTAATCTTCTCATTACTGCAGCGAAATTCTTTATGTGTTTTGCTTCTGTCTTGCTGAAAATTAATATATCATCAAGATATACAATGATGAATTTCCCTAAAAAATCCTTCAGAACTTTGTTCATCAACCTCATGAAAGTACTGGGCACATTCGTTAAGCCAAATGGCATGAAAATCCATTCATACAGCCCCTCATTTGTCTTGAATGTTGTCTTCCATTCATCACCTTCTCTGATTCGAATTTGATGATACCCGCTTTTTAAATCAATCTTTGAAAAAAACTTTGCTCCACCCAAGCAATCCATCAAGTCGTCCATCCTTGGCAATGGAAATATGTATCTAATGGTAATTTTATTGATCACCCTTGGGTCTGTACACATTCTCCAGCCTCCATATTTCTTTGGGCTGAGCACTATCGGAACAACGCATGGACTCAAGCTTTCCCGAATCAATCCTTTGCCCATTATGTCCTAGACCTGTCTCTTAACTTCTTCATTTTCCTACAACGTCAACCTATACTTTGGTTTGTTTAGTAAGATGGCTCTAGGTATAATACCAATATGATGACTTATACTCCTGATAGGTGGCAACGAACAAGGTAGTTCATCCACTACTATATCAACAAACTCTCCCAGCAACTCCTAGATTTCTTATGGTAAATCATCTATCCTCGTACTGGTCAAAACAATTTTGGGCTTCCTGACCACAATAAATTGTGTGTCTTCCTTATTCTTAACCTCATCAAGAAGTTCCTTCCCACTCATGAGAAGTACAGTGTTGCTCATTTTTGTTTTCACTTCTTTATCCTTAATCGATAGCAACATGTGAGTCCTACCATTTTTCTCCAGGGTGTACTTGTTCTTTCTCCCATCATGAACTAGGTTTTTGTCATATTTCCATGGTCTACCCAACAATAGATGAAAAACATCCATGGGAATGACATCACATAATATTTCATCTTTATATCCTCCTATTTTAAATTCAACTAAACACTATTTAGTGACATTTACCTAATGTCCTTTTTGTATCCACGGAACTTTGTATGGGCTTGGATGTAGAATAGTCTCCATCTCTAGCTTTTCTACCATCTCTATAGATACAAGATTGTCTATGCTACCACTGTCCACTATGACCTTACATAACCTATCCTTATTTTTTCAAGCAGTCTGAAACAAACTGTTTCTTTGGGCTAGGTTCTCTGCCTCCTTCTCTGGCTTCAAGATAACTTTCCTCATCATTAAGGATCTTCTGCCCTCAGCATCTTTTGCCTCAACATTCCATCCTTGATCTTCGGCAATGTGAGTTTCACCACCATATTTCTTCCTATCTGGACACTCATACGATTTTTGTCTAATTTTCCATAGACAAAGCATTTCACTTCACCTCCACTACCTCTTCCTCATCCTCTGGCTCAAGGAAAAGTATTTCTATCAGCATACTGCCTTCCCTGTGAGCTTCCTCCTCTCTCAGGTTGAGTTTGAGGTTTCTTTCCCTCTTCTTTAGGTCTCTGAGTTCTGTCTTAGGAATTTTTTTTTCCTCTGGCTTGACTTCTACCTCGGCCTCTTTGACCTTGCTTTCGGCTCAGTTTCTCTTCATCTTTCATATCCATCTGATAAGCATCTTCCACATTTCGAATGGTCATCATGATCATCTCATCTTGAATGTCATATCTCAGACCATTCATGTACCTGACAACCTTTTCATCATCGCTTTCCTGATGACCTGCCTTGCTGTTTATCCTGTAGAATTCTTCAGTGTATTCTTTTACTGACATAAGCTTCTGTCTCAAATTCTACATTCTCTGAAATAGAATGATTTGATAATCCTTGGGTATAAATTTGGCTTTCATCTTTGCAACCATTCTATCTGAGCTTTTGATTTTCTACTTGCCTTTGCAGTGTGTGTCAGCCTGCAGTTCATCCCACCATAGTGTTGCATGGCCTTTAATTCTAGTAACAACATGTTTGACTTTCTTATCTTCCTCGACATTCTCATAGTCGAAGTATTTGTCTAGAGTTCTAATCCAGTCTAGAAGCTCTAATCCTGGATCTACTATTAATTGACCAAGATCAACAAGCTTTGTAACTGACGATTAGTCCTGATGATGAATCCTTATTCGGATTTGAAACGTCGATGAAAAAAATGACACCAACTGTGGATTATCCAACAATAAATCTCGAAACTACTCACCACATAAATCTGAAAATAGTAGAAGTTCTTCAACATCCAAGTTTCCTTCGTACATTGGAATGTCCATATTTTCTCTAGCACCTATCTTAGCAACAACCCTGAATAGGCACTCTTCTACAGCATCTTCGAATGTAACTTCTTCTCCTTCGTTTCCAGCTTCATTTTCACTTTCAGCCTCACTGATATCTCCAACGTCAATTGTGCACCTTTGTGTTGTCTCCATAACATCAAGCCTAGCACGTAATTCATGCATCTCTTTTTCCTTTGCTAGATCAAGTATTTTCCTGTCTCTTCTTCTCGACATTTCTCTTTCCTCTATTGGATTAGGTATTTTCCTGTCTCTTCTTCTCAGCGGCATGGTTGTAAAATTTTCTACCTTCTCTCTACTATAGAAAGAAAATAAATTGTTCTGGGATCTGATACCACACTAACGTAGACCCCCTGCCCTCAGGTCGAGATCCATAGAGGATCTTTACTAAAACCACGCCAAGGGTTAATCAAACCATTTGTTTGATCCATAAAGAACTTCGGGTTTCAGGAGTTAGAGAGTCTAGATATATCCCATAGCTCCTGAAAAATGCCAAAATGTGAATTGTCAATGAGGGTTGACCGCTCCAACGCACACCACCCATTTCCACTAAATTCAGCCTTTCGGGACTTGAGCAAACGACCCAACAATCGTTCTTCTTCTCTTATGATTCCCCAAATTCTGAAATGCGGGAATGCTGAAATGGAATCAACATCCCTTGGAATGCGCGATTGATGGCCTTTCGGGACGCCGCGTATCGGGAATTCGCAATTTTCGATCCCAACTCACTTGCCGCACCAATTTATGAATTCTAAAATAGCGACCCTTTTTCAATATTTCTTGTACCGGGGGTTTGAAACTCTCGGTTCCAAAAATCACTTGTCTCCTCTACTTACCAGACCCTGAAATGCTGAAATGCTGAAATTTTTCTCTGATGACACTTCGTGTTTCAGTACTTTGCGGTTTTCAATGCAAAGCGCCCCGGCTCCTTGTCATTAGGATTTCTGAAATGATGAACCCCGATATGTTGAAATGTCGATGTTTCACACCAAAGGCATGTCGCATTTCATGAGTTTAGGATTTTCAATGTTAAGGTCTCGATTCCTTGTCATCGAGATTTCTAGTATGTTGAACTCTGAAATACCAAAGTTTCGAACTTCCACTGCTAATATCCCTTTCACGAACCGAGAGTTTGAGTGACCAAGGGTTTTGGCCTGCACTCCAAACATACGGGTCCCGAATTCCTGAAATGATTTGACGGCTCAAAATGATCACGATCAACGGTCCACATTGATTCTTGATGTCAAGGTGGCGGATTCGTCCAACTCATAACCACCTTGTAGCTCCTCTAGATCCTATGGTCCTCGTGACTTCGCAAGTTCTCCACATAGAATTATGACCACCAGATGCATTCCTCAATGACTCTTGTCCAAACAAATCGGTGTTCTCCCTCCTAAACTTAACTTCTATGAGACGATTTTGGCCTCCGTATCCCTTTGAACACTTCAAAGTTTAAATCCCTTCTGAGCTTTCACTTATAAACTCAATCTTCCAAAATGATCCCTACTCGCACTGCTTGTGACAAACCTTCAAATAGCCTCTGGTTATTTGAGTCTTTGACCCTGTGCACTCTTTGCAATAGTGGTCCTTTAACCTTCCTTTTGGATTTATAAAATCTAAGGCTTCAACCAGCCTGTGCACACCTTGCATGGCTCTGTGCTTCACATGCACTTCAGCTGGTATGAGAAAAATGATATCTCTCCTGAGCTTTCTGAGATAAAACTCAGACCCTCATCAACGCACACCTTGCGGACGTTCGTTGCACTCCTTGCAGGAATTCTCAGGAAGAGAAACAATTGAAACTCATTCTTAAACTCTCTCAGACTTCATACATTCACCATGAAATCATACACATAATGCAGCATTGAAACAGATGCATAACAGAGAACCAAATCAACTATAAACATACCATTCAACAAATGTAAACAATAAGCATCATAACACCATGAAAGTTGAGTCAAAACTTCATATATTAACTCAAGTGCTTCTATACATGGGTTCTTCTCTATATCTCTCTGCTACAACTCTCTAGCTTATCAATTCTGAATGATCATCCCAAGTTACAATAATACAAGGATGAGGGTGTCTATATTCGTTTTCCCTCCTATGCTTCTAAAACTGTCTAATCTAATATCATATCTACCTACTTTACATTAACAGACTTAAATTCCTAATACATCTGGTAGATGAGAGTAATCTCTCAATATCTGTTCATATCTCCAAGACATAAATGTAAGTACGCCTTTTCCTAGCTATTACATTAATTCTTCAAATTTCAAAAATTTAAAACGTTTTCATAAAAACGTTGTCTTTTTTCATCCACGTGTCTAGCTATTCCTTTGGCTAGGTGTGTGCTTTGGATTTGGATTTGTATGATGCTCCTGCATCACAGAGGAATCCAAGACACATATAGCATATACCAAGGCAGAGTGCACGCAATTGATAAGCGACGAAATTGAAGCCCAGATACTGGACACACTCAAGGAGAAGACTGCGCAGACCCAGACATAGGTAACAAAGCTCAAAGAGAAGTTTCAAGCAGTCAACAGGGAGGTCGAAGATTTGTGTTAGGTGGCTCGGGACAAGCCATATGTCATTGTTGGGGGCTTGTGGGAATAATACCAAAGCGAAAAGAAAGACGATTTTGGGAAAGAAAGCATGCACGAGGAAAGTGACAGCTGGAAGGAAGAACAACATGCACGCATGTAGGGAAGACCTAACGACGTTAGGGTTAGGGTTTTTGCAGTGTATTCTAATGGATGAAGAGATAGAAACATATAATTATAGATACTTAGGTATCATAGTAGAGGGCGGGATTTTGATGATTAGAGAGACTAGTCATTGTTGTAGAGTTGTTGTAGCGAACCAATATGTAATATTTTGCTGTATGATCTATTTTGGCAAGTTTTTGAGCTAGAGAGAATGAAGGAGGGTAGATCTTGAGGGTTATATTGTAGGATGAGGATCCTGGTGTGATCTAGTCTGCCTCATATATATCTTACCCAGCTGGGAAGAGTTGTAAGTGCGCGGTGTTGTAGTGTCATAACAACTATAATAAAAAAGTTGAGAGCCAAATCTTTGTGGACATATCCTAGGAGTGGGTGAACCACTGTAACATCTTTGTTATGTGATGAATGCATATATATCTTTATTGTATTCAATAGTTATCTTTATGCTTAATGAATATTTTTTTATTTTTTTTGTTTATTTGCAAATGACAGTATATTGCATTTACAAGATATAATAGTGGTTCAATATACAATTTTAAAATCTCGCACTCAAACCTAAGTTGTAAACACATGAGTATTACAACCACCCATTAAAGCTATCTTGGGTGAGACTGCACAACACATTTTGTGTGTTGTGTTGCCTTCTGGTTTACCAGGAGGACCGATAGTTTTAGATGTTTGTTTAGAAACCCGAACATACATGAACCCTGCATTAATAAACTTAGATAGAATAGAAGAGTAAACTAACACCAGCCATATATGTGGAAGCACCATGTTATCTATGAGTCTCAACCTCGTAGTGTCATTGTTACTCTAGGGGGTCATCTCTACATGATACTAGAGGTAGTTCCAACTACTGTCCCACCTAAACAATGTTACAAGGTAGTATCACATACAACAAAATGAGCTTCTTCACAATCTTTTCAAAAGTTGAACAGAAGGATACTGCAACTACTACAGCCTCAACCCAAGCACCTTCTATCCAATAGAAGAAGGTCGAAAAAAATGCAGCAAATCACATAGATTACTTCTGCACACAGACATCTCATGTAGCCCGGCTAGTTAAACAGATTCAACCTTGAAAACAACAGGTTCATGATATGCTTCCACAATGCAATGTCTCCAACAAGGCAAGCAACACACCAAGATTCAATCGCTTTCCCCTCTCCCCTGGGAACTCAACGCAATGGAGACCATTTCTTCCTAAGGAGGGAGGATTGATCCAATCGGATATTGGTGACCACCCACTTCTTCCAACTGGCTCAAAACAATTTTCTGACAATTTTGACAATTTACTATTTTTAGCAGTTTTTAACTTCTAGGGCCATTTTGAGAGCCTAAATGAAGGTTTTTCGAGATCGATATTCTCAATGATGGACAAAGGCTTTGATTTATCCTCCAAAATGAATCTCCTCAATGATACCTTTCCAACAAGCTATCGTGCACCCCAAACGAAGATCGTATGCCAAAGTTACAACCCCGAGCACTTGATACACCAAACTACCCAAAACAAGGTCCAAAAAACTATTTGCTTTTCATCTTCTGGGGTTAGGATTCTGGATTGTATTTATGATAAAAAGGTATTTGGAGCCTCATTGTAAAATCATCTTCTTGTGAATTCGAGTAGCGGACACATCTCTTCTCAAAGATAAGCTTCCACCATTCTAATGAATCTTTTTTACAGTCTTTGTGCATTTTCGTTCATTAATAAAAAATTGTGTATTATTGTATATTTGTGTTTATGGTTTCATATCTGATACATTTATGTTATATTATTGGATATTCGAGATATCTCTATAAATTTCTTTATTATATTTTCCTTCTCATTTCATGCCGAAAATAATCGAGATCAGTTATAGTGGCATAGAATAGATTTGATCTAAGGGCTAACCCATATCACTCTAATGAGTTATCAATTTCCCATATTTTAAATAAAAATAAAATATAAAGGCATTTTTTGTAATTGTACTAAAAACATATGGATTTTCCATCAATGTTGAGGATGCAAAACATGGACATCCTAAATAAAGAAAGTCGTGGTATAGTAAGACTTGGACTTACACTTTAGTAGTTCATTGTTTTTCTAATATTGTATGTTACACTAAGAAATATTTATCCTTGTCATCACTTCTTCTTTTTTTATCTTTTTGAGAGTGTGATGGCCATTTCCCGATTTCCTTTTAACAAGCTTTGCTATGAGTTTTGAGTCTCTTTTTACTATAATGTCTTTAAATTGGTTGGAGTTGATTAGTTTCAATCTCATGTATAAAGCCAATGCCTAAGTTTGGTTGTTAACCATGATTATTGACCTAACTAGGGGACATCCATCAAACTCAAAGTTGGTTAATAATTTGACCCCAAAACCTCATTTATAATAACCACAACACTCATCCACTCTAACTAACCCACAAGATCATATCATTTTTTATTACAATAATATAATTTTATTTTTTTAATTTGTTTCTTAATAATAATAATAATGTTTTTTAATTCAAATCATACTTATACTTGAAAGTCAAACCTTATAAGTTTAGATATACATTTAGGTCAATTAATCACTTTCCTATGGTTACCTTTACCTTTCATCCAAAATTATTAAAATTATTTAGTTTATTTATATAAAAATATAAAACTAATCATTTTATTATGCCGAAAGGCGTACACCTATTGACAATGGGAACAATTAATGATCTTTTAACCTTATTTAACCGTAAACCCTAATCTGATGGCTATGCATTGAATATGCTGGCATATTCTTAGTCATCCTCCAAAATCAATGGGTCAGATTTACTGTTCATAACTTTCTTTCATTTATCAATGATCTGTTAACATGTTTACTTTTTAACATTTACCTAATCACATTACTGTAAGGATATGTAATTGCCACGCGTTCCATTTATCAACCTAATGCAGCCAATCATTTAAGATTACCACAAACAGATTACCACAGACGTTTTATATTGGGACACACGTTCTCAGCCAATACCATTCGGTGTTCTCAGCCGCGAGTTAGCGGCTGTGCTAGTTATATATCATATAAATTAAATGAGTTGAAGGTTACAACTTTTATATTCTTTTAGGTGTCTTTTGGTTTGTGGTTGGTCTCGCAATGCCTCTATCATAGGCTCAGGTGCGAAGGGCCTAGGCCCTCCCCGGCCCTTTTCTTTTCTCCGGTTCCCTTCCCCCGCAGTTAGTCACTGAACTTTTTTTCGGTGACGAGTTGTCCTCCTCATGCAAGTCTCTGGCTCCCTCCAAGCAATAGACAGTATTTTCAGAGAAAAGATGTAGGACGACAAAGGTGAGGAGGTCAATTTTGAACTTAGCCCCTCCTCAGAGAGAGCGTTTTGCTCGTAGAGTGAGTTTCTCAATAGAAGAAAATGGACGAATTCAGACCTTCTTTCTCCCAAACCTCCCTTATCTAGAACAAAAGACTCACATGTCGCACGAGAGAAATCCCCCTCCATTCGAGTTGAGGGTCATAGTTTTAATGGTGCCGTATCTAGCATTAATGGAAAGCATGGAACAAAACACGGTTCATCCTATGCCTCATGGCGAAGTTTGCACTAAGTCTTCTCACCTTGGTTGTAGCGGTAAAAGTTCACTTCCTCCTCCTATCGCAGAAAAACCTTTTTCAGATCACACAAAGAGCGACCGGGGTTCGATCCCTCTGGCATAATTGGGTGAGAAAAGACCCAGGAAATATCTCAAGTGTACAAGGGAAAAAAAAGGAAAATATACAAATGGTGGTTGGAAGGGACATTCAGGTCTTAGAGGTAACACAGTATGCAGACAAAACTCTGGTAGGTCGTTTCACCGGGAAAAAAGAAGGAGAAGAAGCACTATATAGATGGATGGATGACCAATGGAAACTTGTGCTTGGTTATTCCCCGGAGGCACACACCTATGGATGGAATTTTTTTGTCCTGTGCTCTAAGGAGGACTACAGGGCCCTTTTAAGTCAAGAATGGATGTGGGGTCCCTTCGGCTTAATCCTCAAGCCTGGATGATGGATTTTGATCCTGTCAGGGAACCCTAGGATATTATATGAGTCTAGGCCATCTTGCTCGGTCTCCCTCTATGTTCCTGGTCGAGGTATTTTAGAAGTTATTGAAAATAAACTAGGACTTTTTGTTGGTCTCGAACCTAACTGGGTGACCAAAAGTGATCAAAGATGGGTGTCGATTCAGATAGAAGTTGATGTAAGAGAGGGCATGGTTGGAAACATACACATTATTCATGGAGAAAATATATGGCACAAGAAAGTGGATTATTGGAAACTGTCCTTTTGTTTCTTTCATAGTCACAAGATAGGGCATGTGCGATCCCACTATAAAAAAAATTCTCCCGTGTTCCAAAATGTGGCTAAGGTATGGAGGAAAAAATCAAATATAGGCATGATTGAAAATAAGGGGATTTTCTTTGTGGAATGTAAAAAGTCGGAACTGTTCTTTCAAGAAAAAGAGGCAAAGCCATGGGAGCAGGCATTAAAAGAAGCATCACGGCCGATAGAACCTTCAGGTAATTTTTCTTCAATTCCTTCATTGGTTTCCCCTTCATTGCATGTTTCCAATAAAAAAGTTGAGTTAGGCAGTGCCCCTTCCCCTTCTCCTTGTTCCCTTCCTCTCACGGAACCTGAAATCGATCCTTGTGCTAGACCTATTTTCTTACCCACTCCATCTTCTCTTGAACCCTTGGTTACCCCTTCTAAAGACAAGAGTTTTGTCTCCTTCCCTAGAAAGAATTACCCAATTTGATCATAATTAAAATCATTATAGGGAATTTGTATGCCCCTATTTTCCATTTCAACACAGCCACCTACTAACCACCACATCGAGAAGAGACACTTAGGTCTATGTAGGTTGGAAGTGCTCGATGGAACTAATGGTTCTCCCCTTCTATATGAATGGCTATCCTTAAGAAACTTAGAGATTCCCCAACCACTTAGAGTCGATCCACTATAATGTGGTTTGGATGCATTGTTCGAGTAGTAGTATTAATTGGTAACCACACTGGCTGAGATATCTACAGGTCACTTCTTTTCCTTAGTCCCATCTTCTCTGTTGAACACAACCTCGATGGAAACCTTTCCCTATATACTTTCCTTATATATGTGATTAGTGTGTCTTACTCCTACACCGTCCCTTGACCCCTCCCCCCTTGGCCCCCCTTCCCCTCAGACCTTTGAGATACCCTCTATTTACCAATCCCCCTCACCCCATAGAAGCATGACCATGTGTTAAGTCAGTCGCCCGGCCACATCCCTCTTATGCCTCCCCTTCCTCCTCCCTCTTTTCCTAACCCTTCTCCCCCTGCCAAACAATATGAGTTAAGATCCAAAGGGAGGCTGAAGGAGCCTCCTTCATTAAAAGGAGGATTCGCACTACACCCTCTTCATATTAACCTAGTAGGAAGACAGTCTCAGCTTCTCAAGGCCTAATAAAGGGATGCAGTGGAAATTAAGAAAGTCACCAAAGTATTGATTGCTAGGGCCCTTAGAGTGGGGAATTCCCTAAAGACCCTGACTCGATTATCCTCCTCTCCTTCAATGCGAGAGGGGTTGGGGTCCACCAAAAATCGATAGCTCTCAAGAGGCTACTCCAAAGCCTCAAACCAGATCTCATATTGATTCAAGAGACTATGTGTACTAGAGAGAAGGCTAGGGAGAATTTCTCACCCTGGCTGAAAATTTTGTCATTATCTACCTTAGACGCAGATGGTATATCTAAGGCATTGTTAAGAGGATGGAGCCCATATTTCAAATCTTTATTCTCTTCCTCTTATAAGTCAAATTTGTCTGTAAATTTAAGGTATACAGATAGCAATGTTGATTTCTCAATCGTTAATATCTATGGGCCATATGTTAATAAGGTACCTTTTTTGGAATATTTAAAACTTGGAGGTGCCTTCAACAATTCCTTAATAGTGGTAGGGGGAGACCTAAATTTCTCACTCTCTCTCAGAGAAATATTAGGGGGAAACCCAAAATAGGATCATCTAAGAGGTTTTTCCATTCATACTTGGAAGACCTACATCTGGTGGATGTGGAACCCTTAAAAATTTCCCTTACCTAGCGCAATTTTTGTACCGGAAAAGAGGCAATAGCACAAAGATTGGACATATTTCTGGTGGCGAAATCCCTACTAGAAATTGGATGCTAGATAAAATCATGTGTGGCGGATGGAGGAATCTTGGATCACATGCCTATATTGCTCCATTGAACCCTCATAATGAGTTCTCCTCCTCCTTGTATAAAAAATAGTCATACCTTGTTAGAAGAATATGATTTCAAAAAGTTAGTTCTGGCATAACAAAGGCAACAAAATCCCTCAACCCTGAACCAATGATGGTCCAGTTCATAATGAACCTTAAATGGTTCAAAAGAGCCATCAAAAGATGGGTTTCGGTTTGTAAATCCAGAAGACAAAGGGATCTCAGGGAATCAGAAGAAAACTTAACAAAGATCTATAGAATAATTGACAAAGGGCCTCTCTCCAAAAATCAGTTGGAGGAACTAAAAGAATTAGAAGGAAAAAGAAATGAATTCCTAGCAAAAGAAGAACAAATATGGAGGCCCAAGAGCAGGGCACTTTGGTTTCGGGAGGGGAAAAATAATACCAAGCATTTCAACCAATTGTGGAAAGAAATATAATTATCTCTTTTCAGGAAAAAGCATTGGTGGGAATAATTCATTTTGAGAACCTTTTCAAAGCTCCAATTAGATGTCCTATTCAGGAAGTCATGGAAGTAGTCTCAACTTTTCCCTTGATATTTATAGAATATGTGAATCAACCCCTTGAAGAGGAAGTAACTGAGATCAAAGTGAATGGAACCCTCTTTTCTATGCAGAGCGGGAAAATGCTGGGCCAAGATGGATTTACCGTTGAGTTCTTCAATTTTTTCTATGAGGCCCTAAAGGATGACCTCCTCCTTATCGAAAAGGATTCACAAAGGAGCAGAAAGATTTATGGCCCTCTCAACTCTACCCTTCTCTTTTTGATCCTCAAAAGACAAAGAGGTGAAACCTTTGATGACTTCAGAACTATCTCATGTTGCAATGTAACTTACAGGATTATAACCAAAATCATATTTCGTCACTTGAAGCCTCTCCTAAGTGAATTTATAAGTGAATAACAGTTTGACTTCTTGGAGAATAGACAAATCCATGATGCAATAGTTTGATCTGAGGAATTCCTCCATTCGATCAAAAAGAGGAATTTGAGATCATCAATATTAAAACTAGATCTCTCAAAGGCGTATGACAGAGTGAATTGAATTTTTTTGCGTCTGGTACTTTTGCAAATGGGAATGAATATCCTAGTTGTGAATTGGATTATGGGATGCCTACAGAGAGCCTCGTTTGTGGTTGTAATTAATGACTCGTCTATTGGACAACTGAGAGGGGGGCGTGAATTAGTTGTTACTATGCTTAAACAATTATGCCCATTTTAAACTCTTTATAGAACACTCAATGATATCAAAATAATGTAGGGAAGTAAGAAATATAATATTCAACATCAATCACACACATGAAATACACAGAGACATATATTCCTGAGGAAACACATAAAGGGAGAAAACCTCTTCTTCTTGATATGATAAGTAGTATTTATTTTTTGTACATTATAATTCTTATGAGCACCAACTACTTTCGAGGCTACCACCTCTTTTTTACAAGAAACAACTTTCTAAGAGAACCAACTCCATGGTCTCTCTAGCACCCACTAGAAGGAAGCACCAACTCCCTTTGTGTTCTAGCAACAACTAGATGGAAGTACCAACTTCCAGAAACATAGGCACCAACCTATATAGGCTGCAACTTGACGAGAGAACCAACTCTCTGGTTTCTCTAGCACCCACTAGAAGGAAGCACAAACTACTTGAGTGTTCTAGTACCAAATGGATGGAAGAATCAACTTCCAGTTACACAAGCACCAACCAGTATATTAGAGAACAATAGTTCTCCCTTGCACCACCCTACCACCCTAGTTTTTCTGGATGAAACCAGATGGAAGCTACAACTCCCTATGTTCAAGCACCCACTTGAAACCTTGAGGACAACAGTCCTCCCTAGGACCAGCCTACCAACCTGAGATATAAATCTTTGTTACTAGAATTTATTACAGTGATACAATATTTATCAATGACTTACTAGCCTCATCATTGTTCTGCTATGTTGCTCTGCTCTGCCTGCATCAGTGTCTTCCTACTCACATCTTTTTGCGATTTTTGTTCTTCTGCTCTGTCTCAGCATGCATACCTCGACTTTCTCTTCCTCTCTTAGATATGCATTTTGTTCTATGTATTTCTTTTGCATTTTATGCTATGTGCTCCATTTCCATTCTTTTTTCTACGCTTCTTCTGTGTGCTTTAGCTCCTGCACATAGTATGCTTCTTCCCGCATGAATAAACATAAAAAAAAAAACAACCATCTATTTTATGTTCTACGTATATTTATCATGCTAAGTCCTCTACCAGATCCCACACTCAATGCTTCATCCTCTCTGGTGATTATACTAAGTCTGTTCTTCATCAATGGTCATTATCCTGATATTCTTTGGCTTCTCTGGTAGTTACAGTCTTCGACACTTTTCCATCTGTCAATTATCTCTATGATGAGTCTTCATTCCACTGGCAGTTACCTCGAGACTCTTTAGATCCTCTGGAGATCACCCTGAAGCTCTTCGAATTCTACGGAAGATACAATCACTCCATTCTGTTAGTTATAGAGAGTCATTTTGGCTTCTTTGACTTCTAATCCCCTTCCTTCATGTGACCATCGGCAGTGACCATACACCTAACCAACAGGCGCTTTGTGACTCATGAATTCAAGAATCTTGGTATGATACATCTCGATTCTCCCAACTCCCGATATCCAAAGTGGAGCCTAGAAATGTGCTAGCTCCTCCCTAACCTTCACTGATGTGACCATGGATGTGACCACATGCCTAAATTCTGAGTGCTTCGGGATCTTGGTCTAGCGATTGTTAGGTCCTTCAGGATATGACATTGGGATCTTGGTCTAGCGAGTGTTAGGATCTTGGTCTTCGGGATATGACATTGGGCAATGATCTCATGTGACCACACGATTGTGGGCGTGTCCAAAGGCAATTAAGGGTAACCCTCTCTTTGCCCCGGAAATCACTACACATCTCCATGTGTCCTTTCTCCAAAACTGTGGTTTTGATTGTGGTCGGCCTTCAACATTTTATGGTTCACCCACCTTCAATCCCCGCAGTGCGATGGGACCATCGATCTCATGATCTTGATGGTGCTCCTGAATTGACGGTTCATATCTATCCTCTCAAGTTTGTAGATCATATCTAGCCTTCCTAAATCAATGGTTGTGATTTAATTCATGATCCAGACTTAGGGAGTTTCAACTCTCAAACCTTTCTCTCCTCCGTACGTCAATCTTCTGGAGTCGATGATCCGTCGACACCTCTCCTTCTCAATCGACAACTAGATCAAGGATCCAGTGTCCCCTTTCTCGATCAACGGTCTATATCTCCTTTGGGTCTCCGAACTTCATAGATTTCAAATCTCAATTTTATCTCTATCACCTTTTTCCCGAAGCTGACAATCCACTGACGTGTGTCTCTTTAGAATCAATGACTGTGATCCTTTTGTGTCTCCGGAGTTCAGAATTCTCAAGTCTCAACTTTTATTGCAGTATGATCAACGGTTGAGAATACTCCCGAAGTGATCTTCAGATCAAACGACTTATGTCCACTTCGGGTCTTTAGGACTTCACCCTTCGGGTATTCGGGACTTTGCAACCTTTCAAATTTCCCGAAGCGGACTTCTTCGAAGTACATTGGATGGTTCATCTATTGTTTGCACGATGAACGATTCTTGTTCACTTCAGTACTTCGACTATTTTACTTATGCTATCCTTCCACTGTATTATATCGATGGTCAAGAATTCTCCCGAAGTGATCTTCAAATCAGACATCTCATGTCCACTTCGGAACTTCAAAATTTGGGACTTCTGGACTGTGGGCAAGTGTTGGTGGTAAAAATCACGAAGTAAATCTCTCAAAATGACATAACTTTCTTATGTCACTTATTGACATGGCACGAGCCAATTTCCTTTTGACACTTGTCATCACCTGATTATGCCATGTGTACTTGTTGACATGTTCTGCTAATGTGGTCTGCCACATCTCCTTGCTAATGTGGTCTGCTAGCGTGGTCTACCAACATGGTTTGCCACATGTCCGTGCTAATGTGGTATGCTGACGTAGATCTCCCTCATGTCCTTGCTAACGTGGCCTGCTAATGTGGTCTACCACATGTCCATGCTAACGTAGATCTCCCTGATCTAAAGGTCATCATATTTTCTCCAGATCCAATGGTCCTTATTCATTTGGAATTTTCAGTTCTCTGGGCTTCGGGTCTTTCAAATCTCAAACTGAAAAATATTGAGGTGATATTTTTCCGGAGCATAACCTCCTCACAACTTTAGACCCAAACTAAATGGTGTTCGTTGATCATGTTCTTAGATTGATGGCTTGATATATCCAAGATGCTCCTTTTCTAGCTTATCATGTCCTTCCATTAAGATCAATCTGACAGTTAACGGAAATTCAGATGATCGAATTCTTAATTGTTTTTCCCCGATTATCCTATCCTTCCATTAATTCAATCTGACGGTTGTTGGTCCTCTGGATCGGTTATCCAATGGCCATTGTCACTCTTAGAAGGTTTTATAAGTGTTCACGGGTCTTGACCTTTGCTCCTCCTGTGAGTCTCAATGACTTTGGCTCTCCTCTACATTTTTGAAAAACGTTATCTCTCCTGATATTTGGCAATGAAGTTAATCTCAACCCTAGCGCACACTTGTTCTCTGCATGCAACTCTGCACTATTTCTCATGATCTTGATTCCTTTTGCAAACTCACAGATTCTAAGGAATCTTGCACATGCTCCTTGTTTCCTTCATGATAACCTCTAGCTATCTAGAAACTCCAACTCTTTTCCCTGTGCTCGTCCTCCTGAGCTTGTAGACAACAATTTTTTATGGTCTCGTCATTCCCGATGTTATCATTGTTGTTGTTCTTTCCATCAATGAAAAACACACTCTATTGGTTAACATGCCAACAATCTCCCCCTCTTGTATTGATGGAAACCTTGAAGGACTGCACTGTTCAACTTACACCTCCAACTGTAGCATCCAAACCACACCTTTTCTCCCCCTTTGACATCAATGTCAAATAAAACATGCTCCCGCTGATTTGTTGCAGTACTTTTTGGAGGTAACAGATATTCAACCAACACAAACTCCACTTTATAGGATGGAATCTCTTAGGTGAGATAAGGGATGGCACCCAGCTTCTGACGGAGATATTCAAATGGTGTCTTGGCTAGGGGTTTAGTAAATATGTTTGCAATTTGTTTTGTTGTTGGAATGTAATGAGCCTGAACAATTGTATTGGTGACCTGCTCTCTTAGAAAATGGTATTTTATGCGGATGAGCTTGGTCTTCGAATGAAATACTAGATTCTTGGACCTGTTCATTTTCATCTTCAGTTGTTTCCTCTGTAGTAGGCTCAATATTGCTCACCTCTCTTACCAATACTCCTTCATCAACCTTTAAATCAATCCAATCAACTAATTTCTACAATCTTTTATTAAAACATCTATATCATTTACCATTGGCAGCATATCCTAAGAACATGATTTCATTAGCCCTGTCATCATACTCACCTCTCAACTACTCCATTTTGCTGTGGATTTCTTGGGATTGTGGAATCTCTCATGATCCCATGTTTATCACATAATTCCTTGAAATCACATGACATATATTCTCCTCCTCTGTTTGATCTTACTGCCTTTAACCTGTTGCATGTTTTAATGGTCCACATAAATCCATATGAACTAATTGGAGTGGTTTCTTTGTTGAAGTAGAGATCTTTGGATTTAAACCGTGTCCTGGTTAGCTTTCCTAATTGGCAGGGTTTACACACAAAATCTTGTGGCTTTGATAATTTTGGAGGATCTTTTACTACCTCAAGATTTTTGAGCTTGATTAAGTGGTCAAAGTTTATATGTCCAAATCTCCTATGCCATAACCATCTTTCATCATGTTTTCTTATATGACACTATTTTCTATCTTCTTTCAGCACACATGCATTATTATCTGTCCTTCTACCTTTAGCCATGACTTGTCCTGAGTTTACATTCTTTACCTTACAATATTTGGAAGTGAACAACTCTTCACAACCTCTGTCACACATTTGAATTATACTGAGAAAATTATGTTTCAGACCATCTACAAGCAGAACATCATGGGCATCTCCTTTGCCATTACTCAAACTCACAATCCATTTACCCTTGGTTTTACCTGATTCATAATTTCCAAAGGTGACATTTCTTGTTTTTCTTTTACTTATAGACAGAAGCTCATCCTTGTCTCCAGTCATGTGCTTGGAACATCCATTGTCTATATTCCAGGGGTCTTTTTTATTTTGAGTTGAAAGTACTACACCACATTTTTACCTATCTTTCTTTTCCCATGTGATTGCATTTCTAGCTAAGAGCTTTATCCTTGGGTCTTCTTTGTAATTCTTCAGATGGCAGTTTGCAACTTTGTGGCCAAAGTTATGAAAATTATAGCATTCGAGATCATCACTCAATAGGTCAAAGAGATTTGTGCAACGCTGTCTACTCATTGGTTGTTTATTTCTATGTTACAAAGATTGTTTATTTCTTGACCTCCTCAGTTGCATGTCTCTAAATGTAATTTGATAATTTGCAATCGTATGACAAAAATTAGAGTAGTAAAAACAATAAACATGGAAGAAATTTTGGTACCTGAAGAATGGCCTTCTTCTTGGCATTTGTTGCTCCATCTTCTAATATCTTTTCTTTTTATCAGGGATCATCTTGTCTTTCTTAGCTTTTGGTGAAAAAGTACTCACATGGTCTAATTGTCTGCTGAATTGGAACTTGATCATCTTTATTGGCTCTTTGTTTTCTGGTTGTTTGTTGTTTGAACCACTTACATAATATAAACAAGTCTTCAACAAAGGAGATCTCTGTTTTCTCAAAATGTCATTTAGTTCTGCTAAGTCTTTAATGCTTGGAATATTTTGGAGATACAATACTTTAAACTTCTCCATCTCTTTTCTCGTTTTTACTGCCTCTTCTTCCAAGGCTTCACATCTTTCCTTCTTTTCTGATAACTATTGTTTCAGAGTGTCCTCTATTTTATTTGCCTCTTCTAACTCCACTTTTAGTAGGGCAAGGTCTTCATTAGGTTTTTTACCATCATTTTCAAACTGCATAAACAATTGTTTTTGTTTTCTCTTCTTAAGTCCGAGTTTGTCAATCTATTCTAAAGCACTGATTAGTTAACCTTCCATATCAACCACAACTTCTTCATCATTAACATCGCTTCAAGTGATTTTATTATAATAATCCTCTTTGGCCATAAGCCTAAAGTCATTAACCTTATCTTTGCAATAGGAGTCATTGTATGTGTCTTCTGAAGAGTCATCATTGTTTACACACAAACTTTTATTTTTATCAAATATCTTGGATTTGTACTTCTCTTCATCTTCAGATTTCTGGTCCTTCTTCTTGTTTGGACATTTAGATGCAAAGTGACATATCTTCATTTCATATGCAGTCAACGTTCCTAGAAGTTTATCAAAAGGTAGAACATTTAGAACATTAAGTTCTTCTATAGCAGATACCTTTGGGTTGAACCTATCTGGCAAAGATCTCAATTTTTTTTTAACTAAAGAGGCTTCCTCAATTTTTTTCACCAGGCCCTTTCATTGCATTTACTAGTTTTTTAATTCTGAGAAAGTACTTATCAATAGTTTCATCCTCTTAAATCTTTAGTTGTTCAAAATGTAATCTGCAGTTTTGAATCTTGGCATCCATTACCTTCTCATTACCTTCATAACTACTAATGAGTTTGTCCCACATTTCTTTGGCAGATTCTAAGTGCATAGCTTTTACAAATTCTTCTTCTGCAAGTCCACTTAGAATAACATTCATATCCTTAACATTGAAGATGAATTCTATCTTGTCATCCTTAGAAGCTAGTACAACTATCTTTACATAACCAGTCTCTACCAAATTCCAAACATCTTCACCTAAATCCATTATGTAGGTTCTCATCCTACCTTTCTAGAAGGTAGAGTTTGTTTCATTGAACGGAGGGACCTTGTTGGCTCAAGTTCCTTCATGGCTAGTCATGTTTTTTATCTAGGATCTACCCTTAAATAAAGGGAACTAGATCTGATATCAATTGTTGGAAAACTAAGAGGGGGGGGGGGTGAATCAGTTGTTACTGTTCTTAAACAATTATGCCCATTTTAAACTCTTTACAAAACACTCAATGATGATCACAATAGTGTAAGGAAGTAAACAATAGAATATTCAACATCAATCACACACATGAAATACACAGAGACAGATATTCTTGAGGAAAACCATAAAGGGAGAAAACCTCTTCTTCTTGATATGATAAGAAGTCTTTATTTTCTGTACATTATCATTCTTATGAGCACCAACTACTTTTGAGGCTACCACCTCTATTTTACAAGAAATAAATTGTTGAGAGCACCAATTGTCTGGTTTACTAGAAGGAAGCACCAAATGCCTTTGTGTTCTAGCACCAACTGGATGGAAGCACAAACTTCCATAAACACAGGAACCAACATTTACAAGTTACAACTTGATGAGAGCATCAAATATCTGGTTTCCCTAGCACCCACTAGAAGGAAGCACCAACTCCCTGAGTGTTCCAGCACCAACTAGATGGAAGAATTAACTCCCAGTTACATAGGAACCAACCAGTATATTAGAGAACAATAGTTCTCCCTTGCACCACTTTACCACCCTAGTTTTTCTGGCTGCAACCAGATGGAAGCTACAACTCCTTGTGTTCAAGCACCAACTTGAAACTCTGAGGACAACAGTCCTCCCTAGCACCACCCTACCAACCTGAGATATAAATCTTTGTTACTGAAATTGATTACAGTGATACAATATTTATCAATGACTTACCAGCCTCATTATTGTTCTGCTATTCTGCTCTACTCTTCCTGCATCAGTGTCTTCCTACTCGCATCTTTTTGCGATTTTTGTTCTTCTTCTCTGTCTCTACATGCACACCTCGACTTTCTCTTCCTCTCTTAGATATGCATTTTGTTATATGTCTTTGTTTTGCATTTTATGCTCTGTGCTCCATTTCCATTCTCTGTGCTACGCCTCTTATGTGTGCTTTAGCTCCTGCACACAACCTGCTTCTTCCTGCATGAATAAATATAGAAAAGAAGCAACCATCTATATTTTTCTCTACATATATTTATCATGCCAAGTCCTCTACCAGATCCCACACTCAATGCGTCATCCTCTCTGGTGATTATACTAAGTCTGATCTTGATCAGTGGTCATTATCCTGAGATTCTTTGGCTTCTCTAGCAGTTACAGTCTTCGACACTTTTCCATCTATAAATTATCTCTATGATGAGTCTTCATTCCACTGGCAGTTACCTCGAGACTCTTTAGCTCCTCTGGAGATCACCCTGAAGCTCTTCAAATTCTCTGGAAGATACAATCAGTCCATTCTGTTAGTTATAGAGAGTCATTTTGGCTTCTTTGACTTCTAATCCCCTTCCTTCAGGTGACCATCGACAGTGACCATATGCCTAGCCAACATGCACTTCATGACTCACAACTTTGGGAATATTGGTATGAGACATCTTGATTCTCCCAAAGACCGATATTCGAAGTGGAGCCTAGCGACGTGCTAGCTCCTCCCTTAATTTTTTCTGATGTGACCATGGTTGTGACCACATGCCTAACCTACGAGCGCTTCACGATATCGATCTAGTGAATGTTAGCTCCGTCTTTCGAAATGACCTTGGGCGATGATCTCATGCGACCACGCGATTGTGAGCATGTCCAAAGGTGGTTTAAGGGAAACTCACTTTTCACTATGCAATTCACTACAGAGTTCCACTTGTCCTTTCTCCAAAACCATGGTTTCAATTGTGGTCGGCCTTCAACATTTTAAAGTTCGCTCACCTTCAATCCCTACAATGCAATAGGACCATCGATCTCATGATGTTTACGGTACTCCTAAACTGATAGTTCAGATCTATCCTCTCAAGTTTGCAGATCAGATCTATCCTTGCTAAATCAATGGTTGTGATTTACTTCGTGATCTGGGCTTTGTGACTTTCAACTCTCAAACCTTTCTCTCCTCCATACGTCAATCTTCCAGAGTCGATGATCTACTGACACCTTTCCTTCTCAATCGACAACTAGATCAATGATCTTGTGTCCCCTTTCTTGATCAATAGTCGAGATCTCCTTTGGGTCTCCAGACTTCAGATATTTCAAATCTCAACTTTATCTCTATCACCTTTTTCCCGGAGCTAACAATCCAATGACGCATGTCCCTTTCATATCAATGACTGTGATCCTTTCGCATCTCCGAAGTTCAAAATTCTCAAGTGTCAACTTTCACTGTAGTATAATCAACGGTTGAGAATACTCTCGAAGTGATCTTTAGATCAGGTGAATTATGTCCATTTTTGTTCTTTGAGACTTCTCCCTTCGTGTCTTCGGGACTTCTCCCTTCGGCTCTTTGGGACTTCGCAACCTTTCAAATTTCCCGAAGTAGATTTCTCTGAAATAGATCGGATGGTTGATCTATTGTTTGTACGATGAACTATTCTTGTTCACTTCAGTACTTCGGCTATTTTACTTATGTTATCCTTCCACTATATTACATTGATGGTCGAGAATGATCCCAAAGTGATATTCAGATCGGACATCTCGTTTCCACTTCGAGACTTCAACATTCAAGACTTTGGGACTTTGGGACTTTGGGAAAGTGTTGGTGGTAAAACTCCCGAAGTAAATCTCTTGGAGTGACGTAACTTGCTTACATCACTTTTTTACATCCTTGTTGATGTGGTCTGCTGATGTAGATCTTCCTCACGTCCTTGCTGACTTGGTCTGCCACATGTCCATGTTGATGTCATCTGCTGATGTAGATATCCATGATCTAATGGTCATCGTATGTTCTCTAAATCTGATGGTCCTTATTCATTTCATATTTTCGACTCTCTAGGCTTTAGGTCTTTCAAATGTCAAACTGAAAAATATTGAGGTGATATTTTTCCGGAGCATAACCTCCTCGCAACTTTAGACCCGGAATAAATGTTTTTTGTCGATCATGTTCTTAGATCAATGGATCGATCTATCCATGATGCTTATTTTCTAGATTATCATGTCCTTCCACTTAGATCAATCTGATGGCTGACCAAAATTTGGATGATCGAATTTTCAATCGTTTTTCCCCGCTTATCCTATCCTTCCATTAACTCAATAAGACGGTTGTTGGTATTTTGGATCGATGATCCAACGACCACTATCACTCTTCCTCATGAGCTTATGATATCTCTGAATTAGAAGGTTTTCTAAGTGTTCACGAGTCTTGGCCTTTGCTCCTCCTGTGAATCTTGATGACTTTGGGTCTCGTCTGCATTTCTGAAAAATGATATCTCTCTAGAGATTTGGAAATGAACTTAACCTCAGCCCTAACACACACTTGCACTCTGCATGCAACTCTGCAGTATTCCTCATGTGCTTTATTCCTTCTGCAAACTCACTGATTCTAAGGAATTGTACACATGCTCCTTTCTACCTTCATGATAACCTCTTTCTATCTGGACACTCCAACTCTCTGCCCTATTCTTGTCCTCCTGAGCTTGTAGAAAACAATTTATCATTGTCTCGTCATTCCTAATGCTATCGTTTTTATTGTTCTTTCCATCAATGACAAGCACACTCTCCCAGTAAACATGCCAAGATCCTCCTTCTCTTTTTTTAAAGCTTCCTGCAGGCTGAGACATGGATGCTCGTTACCTCCTTTTCTCTTATTGATAATTGTATAATCTCTAAGTAGACTCTTAAAATAAGAAATGGCCACTGGAAGCATGAGCGATATTCATGTGACGAAAAGTGATATGATTTCCCACCTATTGTTCATCAATGATATATTCTATTGTGCTCTGGGGACATCAAGGTAATTAAGGGTCCTAAAAAATATCATCAATTTCTATTATGCAACAACAAGAATGACAATAAACATAGAAAAATATGTTATTGTACTACATAACTACTCAAACAAGGAAATATGGTCACTTTACAACCTACTCCCCATCCCAAAAAAGGAATTGGATGATAGGTCAAGTATTTATGCTTCTGTCTGAAACCAGACTGTTACAGAAAAAAGGATTGGGTGTGGCTCATTTGAAAAATGGAATCAAGGATTTCAATATGGGTCAACATGCGTTTATCGAGAGGGGGCAAGCTTGGGGTCCTTAAAGTTGTTCTAGAGAGAATCCATGTTTATTAGAGTGTCATTTTCATTATTCTTAACGATTTTCTCATGAAGATCAGCAAGCCAAGATTTCAATAGCTCTGGTAAGGATAGAAGTCAAAAGGCGGCCTTCATATGGAAAAATGGTCATCAATCGCTTGACCTAAGGACCTTTGAGGATGGGGTCTAAAATAAATTCTCTCCTTTGCTCATTCCTTGGCTAGTAGAAAATTTCGAAGGCTCACTCAAGGTAACTATTTATGGGTTTAAGTACTGAAATCTAAATACTTCCCAAATATGTCTATAGTGGACTGGTTTCATGCTCCCTTGGAACCATCAAAAGGCTCCATATTCCAGAAGGCTCTCATGGAGGCTTTTCCATTGGTAGGAAAATGGACCGTCTGAAAGGTAGGGAATGAAAAGAGCATTAGGTTGGGGGAAGACCCTTGGCTAGGAGTGTGTATTGATTTCATTCTCTTGGCTACCTTAATACAAAGGTTGAAACCTTAATATTTTCCATATTAATGATGCAAGTATGGGATTTCTGCAACCCAGGGGTCACATTGGATGTCACAATGCATAAATCCTTTGCTTCATAGGAGATTTAGCAGTGGGGTGGGAAATTTTTGTTCGTACATTGTCAGAAAATTCTATAACTCTCATAAACGAGGAGGCCAAAACCTTGTGTTGGTCTAAGAATCCTAAGGATGGCTCCTTCAGAGAAAATTTATGCTACAAATATTGGCATGAAGAAAAAAATGTGGGACAAAAGAAATGGTTGTGGAAGCCCTTATGGAAACTCAAAGCCCATATCAGATGCAATATCTCTCTATGGCTATCCCTAAAAAATAATATTCCCACATGGGACAACCTGATCAAAAGAGGATGGGTTGGGCACAATCCCTGCCCTCTTTCCAAACAAAATCCGGAAACAACTACTCACATTTTTATCTCTTTCCCTTATGCAAGACAACTATTGAAGAAGATTAAGGAAAACTTGGATGAAAAATCCAAATAGAACAAATAAATTATGGATGAATGTTTTAAAGACTAGGTACAATATAGATCGGTAAAGTTATATGCAAGACACCCAAGTTTTTTGATATCAAATATTTGGTGGGCCTGAAACAATGCTATTTTACAGGACATGTTTGTTCAACTAGAAATAACACCGTATATTAATTTGAGTTAGGTAATGTAATTGAAGGAAAATCTCAAAGAAAGAGAGACCAAGGAATCCCTCCTATCCTACTATCGACTATGAAATCCCTTGAGGATATTTCAATGTAGCAATTCAAGGTCACCCCCACGTTGTGGGGTGGGGGTAGTCATGTACATTTCTCATAACCACTATATGTTTATCAAATATGCCACGGGATCTGGTTCAAACAATAGAGCATAATTCATATCCCTTTAGACACTTTTAGAGACAAAAAAGGCTAAAGAGGTAAAAAGGTTGCAAGTGTTTGGAGATTCTAAATCCATAATCAACTAAGATAAAGGGACAAATGAAGTCTAGTACATAATATTGGCTCCAATATTAAGATATATAAGGCTAGCAATACAGTTTTTTGAATGGATGTCTTTCAACCACATACTACGGGAGCTAAATGGTAAATCATATGAACTTTCAAAAGAAGCTCTTCAATTGTCGGTCGGTGCCTTTGGATGTTATGAGTTTATCGAAGGTGAAGAAATCGAGTCTATGGAATTTAGATTTTGAAAAAGACAAGAAGGATTTTTTTTTCTATAATCTTTTTTGAATTAAAAAAGTTTTGTATAGGAAAGGTATATATAATAGAAATAAATTAGTAGGAAAGGAAAAAAGAAATAGGTTATGGAATTTTGTTGATACAAGAAAGAAGAGGTCAGCCAATGGCTAAAATCTTGGACTGTGATATGAATATTCTTCCTCTTGATAAATATAAAGATTTTTTCTACAAAAGAAAAGTCATATAAATTAAATATTTATTGTTAACACCTACTCTATTTTGTGACAGAAATATAATTTTTATAAGAAATGCATAAAATCATTTTTTTAAGAAATGTAAAATCTTTGTAATATATTTTTTTATATTTTGAATTTTTATTGTGTTAGATAAATATCCCTGACTTGCGGAATTGTCCTCTTCCTGAGATGCCATGACCAATGGGCATCTAAGTCATCAAAATCACCCTGGGATCGCACCTTTCCTGGACCACACCAACCCTTAACATGGATGGATTTGAGGTGTCCCCAGAGGTTTCGATCGATGACTTAACTTACAGAGTGCCTTAACATCTCACTCCCTCACCGTCTGTTCTACACCACTGAGAAATTTTATATTTTGAAATTATTTGTATTATATAAACAATATTTTTTTCAGGAAATATACTATAATATAGTTAATAATTTTACATTGAAAAAAATTAACAAATATCTAATAAAGTTAAAAAATAACAAAACGTAGATCGATTGTCAAGAGATGGGGCAATGAAGATTATTGTGTCACCACCCCACTATGTTATCTAGACACGAGATATCATCATGAAGTTTCTGTTGTCATTTCTAGTTGCAAGGAGGATAGAGGACTTGGGAGGGAGTGCAAGACTCCTACCATCATTTATTAACATTATGTTTATGCGTGATGAATTAACAAGTATGTATAGTTAGAGGAACTCCCATTATGTGAATTGGATGTTTTCCTAGTTATGGGGAGGCATTGGGAGTAGCAGTGGTTATCATACTATGAAGAGGCGAGGAAGTAATATTCTTGAGGTCATGAATCTATCTACAAGAAGGAGGTATATTTATATGATAACCAACACATGCTTGAAACTATCTCATTGTAAGGTACCAGATGCAATATAATACGCAAAAACAAGAATATTCAGCAGATATCAATGCAACAACATAATATTGAGAAGAGAAACACCAAAAATGATACCTTTATTGAAGAAAGAAATGTTCACTGGCCTCTTCGAGGGGAAAAACTCTAGTAGAGAGGAGATCTATTACAATAATTCTCAAGATAAAACTTCTCATGCCTCCTACTCTTATTTATACTACTTCTATCTTCTAAAAGACCATCTAGAAGAATATATTTCTAGAAGCAGAAGATCTATTAGGTCTTCTTACATTGACTTATTCTCATTTACTAAATAAGATTTATAAACTAATTTTGGCCTTTATTACATAGAAAATATATTATTCTACCTATGTGAGGGGTTATAGAGGTTAGTGTTGAAATAATGTAACTGCGAAGAGCATTCTTATTATTATTGATATTTTATTCATTGGATTAAATCCCCATTGTGGATTAATAATGTCATTATTATTATTATTATTATTGGATTAATCCCCATTGTGGATTAATCATGTCGGTAATTCTATAAGGACCAAATCCCCTTTTGTGAATTGGTCATCGGACAATTATAAAGGGAAGAATAAGAAGTCAGACCCGACAGTTATTATTGAAGACCCAGAATTAATTAAAGGTGGGTTTACCCACCCAGAGTGAGAGGTCAGCCCTGCCAGTGGTTCCCTTTCACACGTGCCAGTTTTGTATATATAGGAGGCTAGCGCCTCACTTCTAACACACAACACACTTGCTCATTCTCTTATGAGGCAAGCTGAAATTACCAGTTGGAGAGAGGAGAAGAAGAGTGGTGCATCTCTTGGGGAGGACTATCTGTACTGGTTTGAGTTGTCTCTTGAACATTGTATAAGCCATTTATGATAAGGAAGTTTTTGTTGGGTTTTCTTCCCCTAGAGGGTTTCCTAGGATAAATGTTGTGACTCTTGTGAATGTGTATTTCTCAGTGATGTTGTCCTTATGATACTCTTATCTAATGAAATGCAAAGAAATATAATAATGGAATAAAATTTAACTTGGAATCAGAGCCAACCTGAAGAAAGAACAATTTGCAAGAGGAAAAACGTCACTATTGTAGCACCTGCAAATTAGGGTTTTGAAAAAGTATCTCTTTTCATCTCCCTAACCTCCTAGAAATTTGCGCCCTCCCCCAAGGATCAATTTGGCACATAGAGCACACCTTTTCAGTGGCTGGATCTTCCGTAAAGTGAAACCCTAGTTTCACAAAAGTACCAGAAGTACCAGAAAAACCAGTACCAGAAGTACCAGAAGTACCAGAGTACCAGAAGTACTAGAAGCACCAATCCAGAAATCCACAAATCAGATTTAACGGGGTAAAAATTGGATTTTCTCATATCCAAGGACACTAGGGTACTCGCCTCAGCCAAGAGCACCTCCTGGTAAGGTCAAAATTTGATTTTAAGCATTTTCAATTTTTTGGTTATTGTCATTGCCGCAAGTACAAGATGTCTGCAAGCACAAAGCTTGTTGAGAAACTAGAAGGCATAAACAACTTTTGTGCCTACAAGTATAGGATCGGTCTGATCCTTGCAGAGAATGACCTATCAATATTTATCAAAGAAGAAGTGGAGGAACCTAAAGATGTCGTAGAGAAAGTGAAGCATAAGAAGGACTCAATCAAGGCTCAAAGAATCATTGCAGATTCAATCAAAGACCACCTGATCCCGTATGTATCATCCAAGAAAACTCTGAAAGAGATGTTTGATGCTCTAATAAAACTATATGAAGGAAAGAACATCAATCGAAAGATGAATCTAAGAACTCAGTTGAAGAATACCAAGATGCATAAAGGAGAAATGATTCAAGAATATTTCTCCGAAATCTCAGAAATAAAAGAACAGTTGAAAGCGATTGGAGACACCATCGATGAAGACGAATTTGTAATAATATCCCTAAATGGTCTCACAAGACCTTGGGATTCTTTCATCCAGTCATTATGTGGCAGAAATGAGAAACTACATTTTGAAAGCCTATGGGAAGAATGCACCCAAGAAGAGACAAGGGTAGCCAACCGTGAAGCACTACTAGAAAGGAACGATGATCAAGCCCTAGCTACTCATACAAAAGGATGAAGGAAGAAACCCTACTTCAAAAGGGAATCTCATAGAGAACCACAACCATCAAACAAGTTCAACAACCAAGAATCTCATTCGAGAAATTTTCAGAAGAAAGGACAACGTAAGGAACGAGATCTCTCATCTATACAATGCTATAATTATGATAAGATGGGACACAAGGCAAATAATTGTCCAGTCAGAAGGGAACAGTAAAAGAGGAAGCACAAAAGGAAACATGCTCACATTTTCGAAGATGAAGAACCACCTATGAAGATGATTAAGGACCATGTCTTGATCTCAGCTCTCTCAGGATCTGTATCACCTGGAGAGGACACATGGTTCATTGATAGTGGTGCATCAAAGCATATGATGGGTAAGAAAAATACTCTCTCTTGTATTTCAGAAAAGAATTTTTATCAGAAAGTAACTCTTGGAGATGATTATCAATATCCCATCAAGGGAATAGGAGAATCAAACTACAAGCTAGATTCAGAAAACTCAATAACAATGAATGACGTACTCTATGTACCAGGCTTAAAGAAGAACTTACTCTCCATATCAACTTTAGACAAGAAAGGCTATAGAGTTGCCTTCATAGATGGAGAAGTTCTTATGTGGGATAAGGGAGAAACCTTAAATGAATCAATCGTCATCGAAAGTGAAGAAAATGGCTTATATAAGTTGAAGGGTCACCCAGAAACTACCATGACCCATGCCATCAAAAACTCATGCAAACTTTGGCATAGAACATTGGCCCACATCAACTACAAGGCGCTACCATACATATGCAAAGCTGTCACAGGTTTACCAGAACTCAAGGTTGATCAGGAAGGCATATGCAATGGATGTGCGCAAGGGAAGAACATCAAGAACCCTTTTCCAAAGAGGGACATCAAAGCAGAAGGAGCATTGGAACTTATCCATTCAGACATGTGTGGCCCAATGCCATCATCCTCCATTAGCCGGTATGTATACTATGTATCTTTTATTGATGATTATTCTCGTAAGACCTGGATATATTTCTTAAAATCTAAAGATCAAGTATTCAGTAAATTCAAGGAAGTCAAAGCCTTGATAGAGAATATTTTAGAAAGAAACATTAATATAATCAGGTCAGATAATGGAGGAGAATATACCTCGAAGGAGTTCGTAAAATTCTACAAAAATATCGGGATCAAGAGGGAACTCGCTACTCCCTATAATCCTCAACAAAATGGTGTAGCTGAAAGGAAGAACAGAACAATCATGGAAGCTGTGAAGACCATGATTCACAATTAAGATATTCCTATGTGCTTATGGGCAGAAGCAACCATGGAAATTGTTTATGTGCAAAACAGATTATCCCATAGTGCACTTGGGCTCAAGACCCCATAAGAAATGTTCACCGGAAAGAGGCCAGAGGTAAGCCATCTCAAAATATTTGGTTGTCCGGTGTTTATCCATATACCGAAAGAGGAAAGAAACAAGTTGGAACCCTCCAGAACGAAGGGAATATTTGTGGGATACCGTGAGGTATCCAAAGCCTTCAGAATATACATATCTAGTCATCACCATATTGAGATTAGCAGGGACATGACCTTTGATGAAGAAGCAACACTTAAGAAATAGAGAAGATCCCAACTTGAACAAGTATATGAAGAGGAACCCGTAAATCCCAGGACTACAGAATCTGTGAGGGAAGTTCCTAGAGCTATAGAACCTGTAAGGGAAGTCGTAGCTTCCCCTGATGAGGAGACTCTTGAAGATCATGATATAACAAAAGCTCAAGAACCTCCTCAAATGACCTTCTGCCATAAAATGAAGCATGCTTTGGAAAGAGAGCTTATTCAATATGGAGAGAAGTATGGTGTTCTAGAAGGAACCACGATATAGGTGAAAAGACCAAAGCCATTCTCCAGTTACATGGCTTTGATGTGCAATCTACTTGATGAAGAACCTACATGCTTTGAAGAGGCCTTCCAAAAGAAGGAATGGGAAGATTCCATGATAGAGGAATACCAATCCATAATAAAGAATGATGTATGGGAAATAACTCCCATACCAAGAAGTAAGGATGTGGTATCATCAAAATGGCTCTTCAAAATAAAACATGTTGCTGACGGAAGTATTGAGAAATATAAAGCAAGATTTTTTGCTCGTGGATTTTCCCAGAAGGAAGGTATGGACTATGAAGAGACATTATCTCCTGTGTCCAGATACACTTTGATTAGAACCATTATAGCTCTTGCGGCTAAGATGAAATGGAAGCTTCACCAGATGGATGTGAAGACAACTTTCCTGAATGGTGTTATCGAAGAGGAAGTGTATATAGATAAACCCCAAGGATTTGAGGTTGAAGACAGGAAGTCTCATGTCTGTCGATTGAAGAAAGCCTTATACAGATTGAAGAAAGCTCCTAGATCTTGGTATGGCTATATAAACAGTTTCTTGATGAGCTTGGGATTTATCAAGAGTAAAGCAGACTCAAATCGCTACTTCAAGATTATGGATAATGAACCAGTAATATTATTACTGTATGTGGATGACTTACTCTTAACTGGAGAAGAAAAGCTCATCACTAAATGTAAATAGAGACTTGCCGTATAATTGGAAATGAAAGACCTTGGTCTAATTCATTACTTCTTAGGCCTTGAGGTATGGCAGAGTCCAGAGAAAATATTCCTTAACCAAGGGAAGTACACAGTCGAAATCTTAAAGAGATTCGACATGCTAGAATGCAAGTCCATGAATACTCCCATGGAAGAAAAATTGAAGCTATTGGTCGATACTTCGTCATATTTGATAGATGCCACACTGTATAGACAAATTATTGGATCATTGATGTACCTGATGAACACCAGACTAGACATCTATTTTGTAGTGAACACCTTGGGTCAGTTTCTGGTAGAGCCCAGACGTGTTCACATAGTGGATGCAAAACATGTGATGAGGTACCTTAAAGGTACACTAGATTATGGTCTCAGCTATGATGGAGATCATGACTTCACATTGAGTGGATATACTGATGCAGATTGGGCAGGAAGCGTTGCTGACAGAAAAAACACTTCTGGATGTTGTTTCAGTTTGGGATCAGCTATGATCTCATGGTAGAGTAGGAAGCAATCTAGTATTGCTCTTAGCACAGCGAAAGCAGAGTACATTGCCACATGTTCTGCTATCCGCGAAGATATATGGCTTCGAAATTTGCTGACAGGCCTATTTGATTTGGAGATGAGAGAAACCGTGATTCTATGTGACAATCAAAGCTACATTAAAATGATAGAGAATCTTGTGTTCCACGACAAGTCAAAGCACATGGAGATCTGTTATCATTTCATCCGCGACATGGTATAGAGAGGAGCCTTGAAGCTCTAGTACATTAGCACGGATGAACAGGTTGTTGACGTGTTGACTAAGCCTCTATCTCATGTAAAGTTTGAACACTTTCGAGATAATCTTGGTATAGTCCGAAAGGACCCTCCCTGAAAGGGGGAGTATATATATTCCCTGCTTTTGACCTCGTTAGACGTAAACCAAGATGAGTTATGCTTCTGGCCTCACTGCTAGACGTAAAGCATGACGTTGTGTGATCCTTTCTTCTAACCTCACTATTAGACGTAAAGAAAGATGAGACATGCTTCTAACCTTGCTGTTAGACGTAAATAATGATGTTGTGTGATTCTTTCTTCTGACCTCGTTGTTAGACATAAAGCAAGATGAGTCATGCTTCTAACCTCGCTATTAGATGTAAAGCATGACGCCATGTGATCATTACTTTTGACCTCGCTGTTAGACGTAAAGCAAGATGAGTCATGCTTCTGACCTCGCTTTTAGACGTAAACCATGATGCCGTTGATTCCTTTCTTCTGACCTAGTTGTTAGACGTAAAGTAAGATGATTCCTCGCTTCTGACCTCATTGTTAGACATAAAGAAAGATGTTGATGTGTTCCTTTCTTCTGACCTCATTGTTAGATGTAAAGCAAGATGATTCATGCTTCTGACCTCATTTTTAGATGTAAAGCATGACGTTGTGATTCCTCGCTTCTGACCTAGTTGTTAGATGTAAAGCGAGATGATGATTTTCCTTGCTTCTGACCTATTTGTTATATGTAAAGAAAGATGTGACTGACACTGAGCTACCAACTTAACTGATGTGACATTGAGCCAGTGTAGTACTGTGATGTGTCAGCCTAGTGTTGTGATGATGTATCATTTTTACTGATACATATTTGATGCAGATGATGATAGCATTCTTTCGAGAATGATGATGTTGTCGATGAAGAAAACTTTCGATGACTCATAAATATGCTAGCCAATGTTTCAAGATGATATTGACAATACTGTCCTCCAGATGCCACTGATGATGCAGACCTCTCTCGTCTAATGCTGATGAAGAATATCCCTCTTGTTAAGGGGGAGTGTTGAAATAATGTAACTGCGAAGAGCATTCTTATTATTATTGATATTTTATTCATTGGATTAAATCCCCATTGTGGAATAATCATGCCATTATTATTATTGTTGTTATTGGATTAATCCCCATTGTGGATTAATCATGTCGGTAATTGTATAAGGACCAAATCCCCTTTTACGGATTGGTCACTGGACAATTATAAAGGGAAGAATAAGAAGTCGGCCCCAATAGTTATTATTAAGACCCATAATTAAGTACAGGTGGGTTTACCCACCCAGAGTGAGAGGTTGGCCCTACCAGTGGTGCCCTTTCACATGTGCCAGTTTTGTATATATAGGAGGCTTGTGCCTCACTTCTAACACACAACACACTTGCTCATTCTCTTATGAGGCAAGCTGCAATTACCAGTTGGAGAGAGGAGAAGAAGAGTGGTGAATCTCTTGGGAAGGACTATCTGTATTGGTTTGAGTTGTATCTTGAACATTGTATAAGTCATTTATGATAAGGAAGTTTTTGTTGAGTTTTCTTCCCCTAGAGGGTTTCCCAGGATAAATGTTGTCTCTCTTCTGAATGTGTATTTCTCAGTGATCTTGTTCTTATGATAATCTTATCTAATGAAATGAAAAGAACTATAATAATGGCATAAACATTAACAGTTAGGTCCCTAACATTCCCTCCCCCCTTAAAAAACAACCTTTTCCTCACGGCTTGAGATGAGAAAATTGTTGCAGAATGGTGGTGGGATCCTAGGTGGCATATTCTGCAGTTTTATCCCTCCACCGCATTAACACTTCCTTGATGGTATGCTGACATAGAAGACGGTCTCACAGGTCTAAGACAACTTGAGGTGGCAACCAAATGGAACCTTATTCATTGAAATCAAGGAGACTGGTTTGATTTTGGCACTTAGTTCCAATCACCTTCTTTAAGCATGAGACATGGAAAACATGATGGAGCTTAGAATCACTGGGAAGAGGTTACTGGCAGGTGATTGGCCCTACTTGCTTGGGAATTGTATAAGGACCATAAAATTTGGGAGAAAGCTTCTGACAATGGTCAGATTTAAGTGAAGTATTCTTATAAGGTTGTAGATGAATAAACAACTGGTCCCCTTCAACAAATTGATGTTCAGAATGGCCTTGATTGGCTTGTCACTTCATGCAATTTTTATCCATAACCAAATTTTATTTGAGAATACGAAGAATGGCCTCACGTACTATAAAAAAAAATTCAACCTCTTGAACCTTCGAGACACCTAGAATGTATGAGAGAACCGACGATTATTTTTTTCCATATACTACTTCAAAATAAGTCATGTAAGTAGTTGTATGGTGAGAGGTGTTGTACCACCATTCAACTAGTGGCAATCATTGAGCCCACTAATGATTTCGATCAGATGCAAAGTACCTCAAATATGTTTCCAAAAACTTGTTGACAATTTAAGTTTGGCCATCATTCTGGGGATGATAGGTTATGCTGAGATGCAATTGGGTGCATTGTATCTTGAACAATTCTTGCAGAAATTGCTGGTGAACGAGGGATCCTTTTCAAAGACAATAGAATGAGGCATGCCATGAATTTTGATGATATTTTCCATGAAAACTTGATCCATTGTGAATGAAGTGAAAGGATGTTTAAGAGCACATAAATGAGAATATTTGGAAATATAATCAACCACTACCATGATGACTGACTTATTTCTAGATTTAGGTAGGCCCATAATGAAATCCATAGAAATATCCCACCAAATAGAAGGGGGAATTGGAAGGATTTTCAATGTTCATGGTGCTTTGATTGTGTATACCTTGTTACGTTGACAGACATCACATTCATCCACAAAAGTGTAGAGATTATGTTTCATACCATCGCATAAAAAAGAACATTTGACCCTTTCATAGGGTTTGGTAAACCATGAATGCTTACTTGTGGGTGAATCATGAAGCTTAGAAAACACCATGGATTTAAGTTGTGACTATTTTCTTAAATATAGACCACCTTTTTAGCGAAGCTCATTATTGCCACAAGAGTACCATCGAGAAGTTGGAGAATGTTCTTGCAATTGTTGGATTAGGTGAGATATTTCGGGTTCTTGCAACCATTCTTGTCGATCATCTTGGAGCCAATAAACTACATTGAAAGAGAGGGAAAAGAGGGACCCTTCTTCTTCATATTTTCGGGAAAGAGCGTCAATGAATAAATTTTATTTTCCCTTCTTGTAAATAATCTCATAATCATATCCAAATAACTTGGTTACCAATTTTTGTTGCTCCGAGGAGGAAATTATTTGTTCTAGAAAATACTTCAGGCTTTGGTGATCAGTTTTAATCTAGAGGCATGGCCTCAATTGATAAGGATGTCATAGATCCATAGCATGCATAATATCCAACATTTCCTTTTCATAGATTGATTGGACCAAATTTCTTTTTGAAAATTGTTTGCTAGTGAAAGCCAAAGGTCGACCATCTCGCATAAAGACTGCCCCAATGTTACACGTAAAAATTCCACACTTGGGCATATCATAAGTGTTGCAAGTGTTGTAAGTGTTTCACTTTAACTGTCAGAAGTTTCGAAGTGTTACAACCCAATCGAGACCATGGAAACAGTTGTCACAACGCATAATTCATGTTAGAAGAAGAATCCACATCATCTGATAGTCAAAACATGTTTTTTTCATGGGAATTTAACCCTTTTTGGGAAATTAAGAAGACTGGCACTCCCCTACTGATGCAAACCCCGACCCTTGGGCCAAGATTTTCACAAGATAATTCTAATTCTCCTTAATTTGAAGCGGCTTCTTTGGCTCCCTACCAAAACCTTTAAGACCCTCGACTTCTCCTCTCCAAACGCCGATACCTGAGATGTGATGGGTATGGCTATTCCTTATTATCTCCCTCTGCACATAACCACCGGCTAGAGATAAATGCTAGTCTCTCTCGCAACTCCCAGGTTTGCGAGTCGAACAGTTGAATCTATGGGCCCTCCTTTTACAAGATTCTGAGATGCAAAAGCCAACAAAGGTTTGACTCCTTCAGCGACCATCAGAATTCACAACTTCGCGACTTCTGATGTTGAACTCTTTTGCTTCTTTCATACAAGATCTCAAAGCGCAATATAGTGAAGAGGTTGCTCCTACTTCTTGCTATTTTGGAATTCACGCAACCTAAGGATTTGGTATTCCACCTCCCAACTCACGAACACCGAGTTCACGAAATGGAACCTCAAATGAGATCAATGGCTACAAGACCCTCAATCTGACGGCCTGCTTTATTTCAGGCTTTTGGGTATCGGGAGTTCAGAACTCTCAATCCCAAAACACTACCTCCTCTATTTTCCAACACCCAAAGTGCCGAAATCCTAAAACTCCACCCAATTCTTGTCGCAACTCATGACTTCGGGACTTTCGTTCCACTATGCTCCACTCCTTTTCATCAGGATCCCCGAAATGTCGAAATGTTCTAATGGCTCAAATAGATCAGGATCAATGGTCGATGTTGAATCTTAACCCCAACGAAATGGGTTTGTCCAAACCTTATATGCCCTGCAACTCCTCTGGATCCTATGGTCCTCACGGCTTCGTGAATTCTCCACAGAGAATTCCGACCATTCGTCCCTCCTTGACAGTTTTTGTGAACTGAACCAAAGTTCTTCTACTGGGACTTAAATTCTACAAGACAGTTTCAATATCTGCCTCCCTTTGGTTACTTTCAAAGGTGTTAACCATTCTGAGCTTTCTCTGGGAACTTTAGGCCTCGAAAGAACTCCTACACGCACCCCTTGCGGCAATCTATCAAATAATTTTGGGTACTTGATCTCTTCGACTCTGTGCACTCCCTGCAATAGACATCCTTCAATCCTTCCCTTAGTTGATAAGTGCTAAGACTTCCAACATCCTGTGCACTCCTTGCATGGACTATGTGCTTCTCCTGCACTACTACTGAAATGAGAAAAACAGTATCTCTCCTGAGATTTATGAGATAAGACTCAGAACTTCGTCAACGCACATCTTGCAGACACTTCACTGAACTCCTTGCAGAAACTTCTCTCACTCAGGAAGAGAAACAATTGAAACCCATTCTCTCTCTCTCTCTCTCAGACTTCAAACATTCCACATAAAGTCATACATTCAACATAGTATTAAATAAAATGCATAACATAGAAAATAAAACAACTATAAGCATACCATTCACCATGTATAAACAGAAAACATCATAACACCATGAAATCTAATTCAAAGCTTCATATATAAATTCAAAGCTCCTATACATGGAATTCTCCTTTCATCTCTCTGCTACAACTCTCCTCTTCTTCTCTATGATAATGATACAACAATACAAGAATGAGGGTGTCTATATCCATTTTCCCTCCTATTCTCTAAACTGTCTAATATAACATTCATATCTACCTACTCTCTCATTAACAGACCTAAATGCCTCAATACAAATGACAGATGGAAGTAATTTCCCAAGGTCTGTTTACAATCTCCAAGATATAAATTTGAAGTACGCAATCTTCCTAATTATTACATTAATGCTTGTTGTTTTAAAATTCAAAAATGGGTCTTACGAAAACGTTCTCTTTTTCTTTCCCCGCGCGTCCAACTATTTCTTTTGCTTAGTCGTGTGCTTTGGCTTTGCACGAAGCTCCTGCATCATACTCCCTTGCTTGAAAAATTTTCATGAACTCATGTTCATGAGCTCTTGCATGGTATGTCCATGCTTCTGAATTTCTGCTTCATCTTCCCAGCTGGCATCTTCAACTGAATGTCCCTTCCATTTGACCAAGTATTCAAAATAATCCTTCCTCCTGGTATTTTTGTTGACTCTCTTGTCAATTATACCTTCTATCTGTGGATTTTCAACTACAGGCATTTGTTTTGTCCATTGAACCTCTGTCTATTCATCCTCTGCTCCTACTTCTTCAACTCTGTAAGGGTACAAATCCACAACATTGAATATCGGTGAAATTTTGATTCCATCGAGTAATTCAATCTCATATGCGTTAGCCCCAAATTTCTTCAAGACCTTGCATGGTCCGATATTTTTCATCTTCAGTTTGTTATATGTCCCCCATGGGAACCTTTCCTTCCTCAGATGTGCAAGAATCAGATCACCAACTTCAAACTGAAGTTCTCACCTGTGTTGATCTTCTCTGTGCTTATATTCTTGGCTTGAACTCTACAATCGTTCCTTGACTCGGTTGTGAAGCTCCTTCATTGCTACTGCAAAATTCTCTGCACTAGCACTTATGAATTCACTTCGTTCTGAATCCTTCAATTCAAATACTCCCCTTGGATGCATTCCATATACAATATGGAATGGACTCTACCCTATGCTTCTGTTGAGTGAATCATTGTAAGAAAATTCGTCTTGTGGAAGAATACGATCCCACTGACTGTGGTGTTCAGTCACTAAGCTCCTCAACAAATATCCTAAGGTCCTTTTCACAACTTCTATTTGTCCATTCATTTGAGGATGATACGCTAAGCTAAAACACAAACTTGTCCCCATCTTCTTCCATAAAGTCCTCCAGAAACGTCCCACGAATTTAGTATCCCGATCAGAAACTATACTCCTTGGAAAACTGTGAAGTCTAATGACTTCTTTGAAAAACAGATTCGAAATATGAGTTGCGTCACTAGTTTTCTGGCATGGTATGAAATGTGTCATCTTGGAAAATCTATCTACTACCACAAAGATCGAATCATAGTCTCTTTTTGTCCTTGGTAGTCTCAATACAAAATCCATGCTCACTGCATCCCACGGCCTTGTAGGTATGGGTAACGGCTGGTATAAACTTGTGTTCTACCTTTTCCCTTTTGTGTGTTGACAAATCCTGCATCTGTCCATGAATTTCTTGACATCTATCCTCATCCCTGGCCAAAAATATGATCCATTCAATTTTGAGAACGTCTTGTCATAACCAAAGTGTCCGACCAATCCTCCATTGTGTTTTTCTTTCAGTAGGTTCTCTCTCATGTAGCATTTTGGAATACATAGCTAATTTCCCTTGAATAATAATCCATCTTGGATCATATATTCAATCCACTGACTTCTCTCCCTAAGAATTTGATTCTCAGATGCCTCAAATGCTTCCTTAAAATTTGGATCATCCTTGTACATCTCTTTGAGGTTATCAAAACCCAAAGTTTTGACTCTGAATTCCTGCATAAGCAAACATATCCTGCTCAAAGCATCAACAACTTTGTTAGTAGTTCTATAAATATGCTTAGTTACAAAAGTAAAATTTTGCATGAATTCAACCCATTTAGCATGCTTTTGGTACATTTTCTCTTGTTGTGCACAAATTGTAAAGCATGATTATCACTATACAAAACAAACTCCTTGGGAACCAAATATTGTCTCTATTTCTTCAGCGCTTGTATCACCACATGGAATTCCTTGTCATATGTGGAGTACTTAACCTTCACTTCATTCAGTTTTTCACTAAAGTATGTGATCGGTCTATCATCTTGGCTCAAAATTGATCCTATTGAAAATCCACTTGCGTCACACTTGACCTGGAATGTCTTGCTAAAGTCCGGAAAAACCAAAATTGGTTGCTCTGTGATCTTCTTCTTCAACAGATTGAATCTCTTCTCTACTTCCTCTGTCCAGTGAAAAGACTTGTGTCTTTTATTCACCGTATCCATCATCGGTGCGCTAATTCCACTAAAATTTCGAATGAATTTCCTGTAGAAACTAGCTAAACCATGGAAGCTTCAAACTTCAAACACACTTTTCGGTGATGGCCAATTCTTAATTGCATTCACCTTTTCCGGATCCATCTTCAACTCATTTGTAGAGATAACAAAACCCAAATAAATGAGATCTTTCCTCATAAATGATGATTTCTTCACATTAATCAACAACTTCTCTTGTTGTAATCTCTTCATCACTGCAACTAAATTCTTTAAGTGCTCTGCTTCAGTCTTGTTGAAAATCAATATATCATCAAGATATACAATGACAAATTTTCCTATGAAATCCTTCAGGACTTCGTTCATCAGCCTCATGAAAGTACTGGGTGCATTTGTTAAGCCAAATGTCATAACAAGACATTCATACAACCCTTCATTCATCTTGATTGTTGTCTTCCATTCATCACCTTCTCTCATGCGAATATGATGATATCTGCTTTTTAAATCAATCTTTGGAAACAATCTTTCTCCACTCAAGCAATCCATCAAGTCATCCATCCTTGGTAATGGAAATCTATATCTGATGGTAATCTTATGGATTTCCCTTGAGTCTGTAGACACTCTCCATCCTCCATCTTTCTTTGGGTTGAGCACTGTTGGATCAACACATGGACTCAAGCTCTCTAGAATCAATCCTTTGTCCATTAAGTCCTGGACCTACCTCTTGACTTCTTCACTCGCCTACGACGTCAATCTGTACGCTGCTTTGTTTGGTAAACTGGCTCCAGGTATCAGATCAATGTGATGACGAATGAGGTAGTTCATCCACTACTATATCAGTAAACTCTTCTAGCAACTTCTGGATTTCCTTTGGTAAATCATACACTCTTGTACTGGTCAAAACAATTCTAGGCTTCCTGACCACAATAAATTGCATGTCTTCCTTCTTCTTAACCTCATTAAGAATTTCCTTCCCACTCATGAGAAGTATAGTGTTTCTCACCCCTGGTTTCACTTCTTTATCCTTAATCGACAACAACATGTGTGTTCTCCCATTTTTCTCCACGGTGTATGTGTTCTTTCTCACATCATGAATCACATTCCTATCATATTGCCAAGGTCTACTGAGCTATAGATGAAAAACATCCATTGGAATGACATCACATACTATTTCATCCTTATATCCCCCTATTTTAAATTCAACTAAACATTGTTTAGTGACATTCACCCGATTTCCCTTTTGTAGCCACGAAACTTTGTATGGGATTGGATGTACGATAGTCTCTAGCTCCAATTTTTCTACTATCTCTATAGAAACAAGATTGTCTATGCTATCGCTCTCCACGATGACTTTGCATACCTTGTCTTTTATTTTGCAAACAATCCAAAACAGACTGTTCCTTTGGGCTGGGTTCTCTGCCTCCTTTTCCAGCATTAAGAGAACTTTCCTCATCATTAAGGATCTTCCACCCTCAACATCTTCTCCTTCAACATTCTTTCCTTGAGCTTCGGTAATGTGAGTTTCACCACTTTCTTTATTTCTATCTGGACACTCATAAGATTTATGTCTATTTTTTCCACGGACAAAACATTTCACTTCACTTCCTCGGCCTCTTCCTCTTCCTCTAGCTCAAGGAAATGTATTTCTATCGGCATAATGCCCTCTCTGTGAGCTTCCTCCTCTCTCATGTTGATATTGCAGTTTCTTTCCTTCTTCTTTAGGCCTCTGAGTTTTGTCTTGGGAAATTATTTTGCCTCTGGCTTGACTTCTGCCTCGGCCTCTTTGACCTTTCTTTCATCTCAGCTTCTATTTGGCTCTCAGAGCTATCTGATAAGAATATTCCACATTTCGAATGATCATCATGCTCATCTCATCTTGGATGTCATATCGCAGACCATTCATGTACCTGGCAACTTTTTCATCATCGCTTTCCCAATGACCTACTCTGATGTTTATCTTGTAGAATTCTTAGTGTATTCTTTCACTGACATCAACTTCTATCTCATATTGTTCATCCTCAGAAACAGAGTAATTTGATAATCCTTGGGTATAAATTTGTCTTTCATCTTCGCAACCATCCTATCCCAACTTTTGATTTTTTGCTTGCCTTTGCAGCATCTGTCATCCTGCAATTCATCCCACCATAGTGTTGCATGCCCTTTAATTCTAGTGACAACATGTTTGACTTTCTTATCTTCCTCGACATCCTCATAGTCGAAGTATTTATCCAAAGATCTAATCCAGTCTAGAATCTCTTCAACATCCAGGTTTCCCTCATACACTGGAATGTCAATTTTTGCTCTCGCACCTATCCTATCAACAACCCTGAATAAGCATTCATCTGCAACATCTTCCACTACGACTTCTTCTTCATGTCCAGCTTCATTTTCACTCTCAGCATCACTGATATCCCCAGTGTCAACTATGCGCCTCTGTGTTGTTTCCATGGCATCAAGCCTGGCATGTAGTTCTTGCATTTACCTCTCCACTACTGGATCAGGCATTGGTCTGTCTCTTCTTCTTGGCAGCATGGCCATAAAATGTTCCTCTTTTCTCTTCTACAGAAAGCAACGAATTTGTCTTGCAGCTCTAATATGTATCAGAGTACTCTTTTTTCTCCTTCTTCCTCCGTCTGTAATATACAAATAGAGTCAATCTCTAATACCAATTGATGCAGACCCCGACCCTTAGGCCAAGATCCGTGCAAGATCATTCTAATTCTCCTTAAGCCGAACATGCTTCTTTGGCTCCCTGCCAAAACCTTTAACAATTTCGATCCACAGGTCCTTGCGCAAGCGCCTTTCGCAACTCACGTGTTTGCGGGTTGAAGACCCTCGACTTCTCCTCTCTAAATGTTGATACCCGAGATGTGATCAGTATGGATCTTCCTTATTAGCACCCTCCGCATGTAACCACCAGCTAGAGCTAAATGCTAGTCTCTCTCGCAACTCATAGGTTTGTGAGTCGAACGGTTGAATCTATGGGCCCTCCTTTTACGAGATTATGAGATGAGAAATCCAACAAAGTTTTGACTCCTTCAGCGACCCTCAAAATTTGCAACTTTGTGACTTCTGATGTTGAACCCTTTTTCTTCTTTCTTACAAGATCCTGAAGCGCGATATAGCTAAGCGGTTGCTCCTACTTCTCACTATTTAGGAAATCGTGCCACATAAGGATTTGGTATTCCGCCTCCCAACTCACAAACCCTGAGTTCGTGAAATGGCACCTCCAACAAGATCAACGACTATAAGCCCCTCAATCCAATGGCCTGCTTTATTTCAGGCTTTTGGGTATCGGGAGTTCGGGACTCTCAATCCCAAAATGATGCCTCCTCTATTTTCTAGCACCTGAAGTGCCTAAATCCTGAAATTCCACCCAATTCCTATTACAACTCATGATTTCTTGACTTTTGTTCCACTATGCTCCACTCCTTGTCGTTAGGATGCCCAAAATGTCAAAATGGTCTGACGACTCAAACAGATCACGATCAACGATCAACGTTGAATCTTAACCCCAAAGAAATGGGTTTGTCCAAACCTTATTCTCCCTGCAACTCCTCTGGATCATATGGTCCTCACGGCTTCGTGAATTCTCCACAGAGAATTCCGACCGTTCATCCCTCCTTGATAGTTTCTGTGAAATGAACCAAAGTTCTTCTACTGGGAATTAACTTCTGCGAGACGGTTTCAATCTCTGCCTCCCTTTGGGTACTTTCAAAGGTGTTAACCCTCTTGAGATTTCTCTGGGAACTTCAAGCCTCGAAAAAACTCCTGCACGTACCCCTTGTGGAAATCTATCAAATACTTCTAGGTACTTGATCTCTTCGACTCTGTGCACTCCCTGCAACATAAATCCTTCAATCTTTCCCTTAGCTAATAAGTCCTAAGACTTCCAACATCTTGCGCACTCCTTGCATGGCCTATGTGCTTCTCCTGCACTCCTGCTGAAATGAGAACAACGGTATCTCTCTTGAGCTTTCCGAGATAAGACTCAGAACTTCGTCAATGCACACCTTGTGGACGCTTCACTGCACTCCTTACAAGAACTTCTCTCACTCAGGAAGAGAAACAATTGAAACTCATTCTCCCTCTCTCTCTCTCAGACTTCAAACATTCCACATAAAGTCATACATTCAACACAGTATTAAAGCAAATGCATAATAGAGAAAATAAAACAATTGTAATCATACTATTCACCATGTATAAACATAAAACATCATAACACCATGAAATCTTATTCAAAGCTCTTGTACATGGACTTCTCCTTTCAACTCTCTACTACATCTCTCCTCTTCTTCTCTATGCTAATGATGCAATAATACAAGAATGAGGGTGTCTATATCTGTTTTCCCTCCTATTCACTAAACTATCTAATCTAACATTCATATCTACCTACTCTCTCATTAACAAACTTAAATGCCTCAATACAAATGATAGATGGGAGTAATTTCCCCATGTCGTTTTACAATCTCCAAGATATAAATGCAAAGTGTGTCATCTTCCTAATTATTACATTAATGCATGTTGTTTCAAAATTCAAAAACGGGTCTTATGAAAACATGTTATTTTTCTTTCCCCGCTCATCCAGCTATTTCTTTGGCTTAGTCACGTGCTTTGGATTTGCACGATGCTCCTGCATCACCTACCCATGATTAGGGAGCATCGATGTTCCCTCTTCCATGATAAGGGAGCACCATGGCTCCCTACATTCAACTCTAAGGGAGCACCATTTTGGCTATAGGAAATCATGGTGAATCCCACCTCTTTCTAAGGGACAACTCTGAAAGGATGGGGTTGGTTTAGCTCAAATCCTACTCCATGGATCTATTTAAGGAATAAATCATAAATTATGGAGCCATATCCTCAACCAATTTTAAAAACACCCAAGGTGGTTGATCCTCTTAACACCTATAAATTGGAGGCATTTCCATGGTGAAAGGGGGGAAAAATCAATGAAAGTATCATAATTTTGATCTTGGTTCATTCATGAAAGGGTTGGACGACGAGAGCTTGGATAGGTTGCTGCAACATCAAATGTGGTATATAACTATTTTCTTATTGGTTCTCATTGAATATACAATTGTCCTATTTCCTTCAAGTTTTATGTCTTGTTACGTTTGTTTGACTACTATTTCTCTAATCTTCATAGATAGACTTGTTTTATATAATCAAGTAAAGTAGGATATAGCTGTTTTCCTTTGTTTTCCATTGCAGATCTCAATTTATGCCAGGGAGTTTGAAGATCAATCTCATGGATTGGAAGCAACAAGTACAAATGTCGAAAAAAGGTACATCATATCCTCTCTCTCCATCTCGTTTTGATTGATTAAAATGAGTTTAAAGGGATTTTAGTGACCACTTATAATTTTTTTGTCTTAGTATTGTTGGATTACTGAGAGGGGAGGTGAATTAGTAATAGTTTAATTATAATCCTTTTTCTCCAAATAATCCAAGTGTTATATCAATGTAGAATTATTATCCAATAATGAGCAATAAGAAATGAACAATCACACACATACACAATACACCAGTGTTTTATGTGGAAACCCAAATCGGAAGAAAACCACATAATGATTTTTCTTATATGTCTTGAAGAATTACATTCATTGGAAGCACTAACTTCCTTTATTTTCTAGCTGCAACTGGAAGGAGGCTCCAACCCCCTAGTTTCTCAGGCTACAAATTGAGGGAAGCTCCAACTCCCGAATTCTCCGACTACAACTAGAAGGAGGCTACAACCCCCTAAGTTCTTCAGCCACAACTAGAAGGTGGATACAACCACCTGTCCTCGCCCCATCCAACCACCTTGCAGTATAAGTAGAATGATGGAACCACTGTCAACCTGTCACTGTGAGATATATTGTTGTTCAACTGTATCAACCTATACCACTGGCCTGTATCCAATCTGTACAACTTCCCTGTAATCAATATGTACTTGAAATGAACATGTATCTACAAAAATACAACAGGTACATGAACTTCAGTGATGCATCCCATGTATGTATGTGCCCTATATGCTATGCAGCCCACGTATGTATGCGCCCTATCTACTATGAACCCTGTGTATGCCTTCTGGAACTAGGATTTCCTTTCACTTGAAAACTTCTGACCCTCTATAACTTCTTTCACATAGATCTGTATCCTGTCACTATATCCAGACTGTAACTGTACCATGTGCATGCATTCTCATACATAACATTTACTCAAGACAAATATGTCTCTCTCTAGTCATGTTCCATATAGGTGTGTGAAATCACGAACAAGTATGCTTTCCCTCACATGATCTTAGTCATCAAACCCTTTCTGATATTCAACCTCTCAATACATCAAAAAATACAAGATCTAAGCCGTGTATCATAAAAAACTTTAGCCATGTGACAATAAATACAAGAGTGCCTCAATAAGAACTATCAATGATGAATATACCAACACTGTATTTCAGTATATATGACTTATGAATAAGATCCCATGTATCCACTAGTATCTCTAGGGAGAATCTTCAAATATCCATTTCCATTCCTCATGCATACATCAAAATACAACTATTCATAGAAATAAGACATACCTTTTGAACCAATGGATGGATCTGATGTATCTGATCACTTTAGACCTTCCTGGGAGCTTGATCTCATAATCTAGAACCTCTGCATCTTCATCTTCTCAACTTTCCATGGCTTTACCAACATGTACTCACCCTTTACAAATCCAACCCGCATACATAAACACCCTATACACAGACATCCCGTGTATTGTACACACCCTATACATAGACAGCCTGCGTATGCCTCATAAAATATGGTTTTCTGTAAATCCAAGAATTTTGTCTTAAACACTTCATGCTACCTCAAACGTTCGCCACTTCAGATGTATCCACAAGTATTTACAAGAATCCTTACACAAGAAAAATAGATATACAATATGTGCAAGTGTGTCCTTAATGAGTGAGCTTTGCCTCTTATTTATATCTTCATGTAGCCTTATGCTTTCCTTATTTTAGGAATTATCCATTTAAAATAATTTCTTTTGCAAGACACTTTGACTCTTGGGGGCTTCTATAATGCTCATGAGGGTTCTCCAACGTCATATGGTCATAACTCTCTAACTGTGAGGAGTTATGTGATGTTCCACATACCACCAAAAATGGCATGAAAAGCACTATGCATATAGGATAGTTTCATTGACAAATTCACTGTCCTTCATCTCATTATTCCACAATTAATCATGGGTTCTCTAAACATACTTCTAGGACAACTCAATCTATAAAGCATCTTCCCATGAGGGATTTAACCATAAGGGGACCACTTTGGAGTTCATCCATTTGTACTTCTTGTCAACCATGACAAGACAATAATGAGTCATCTTTAAATCAAACAAAATTGGGTCCATTACCCAAACCTTTGTGCTACTGGTATTTCTTCAGGGGTTGATATAAATCACAACCAACCTTAATCAACAATATCCCCCTTTGGCATTGATGGAAACACTTTGATGCAATACTGAAATCATATCACTCATTCTCCCCCTAGAACCATGCCTCTATCCTTTGCATCTGATAAATCTTCTCCCCCTGGAACCATGCCTTTGTTTCTCCCCCTGGAACCATGCCTCTCTCCTCTACATCTGATAAATCTCTCCCCCTTTGTCATCAATGGAAAAGGTATCTTTCCATCCGGGGTTTCTCCCACTGAATGAACTGTCCTCTTGTGGTGCTTCCTCATGTACATCTAATACATATAAGATATGCATTAAAAAAAAATTCATTTTGGAGTAGAAATAAATCCAAGTCTGTGGCGAAGATATTCAAAGGATGCCCGTGGAAGTGGTGTTGTAAAGATGTCTTCCACTTTTTATTTCGTGCCCACATACTCAACTCTGATGTTATTTTCTGCAACCTTCTCCCGTAGAAAGTGATACTTTATTGGAATGTGCTTCGTCTTAGAGTGCATCACTGGGTTCTTTGAGATACTGATGGCACTTGTATTATCACAATATATTGGAATGGGCTCGTCATACTCAACCTGTATATCTTTCAGATTTTGTTTCATCCAAAGAACCTGTGTACAACATGATGTTGTTTCTATATACTCTTCCTCAGTTGTAGATAAGGATACTAATGATTGTTTCTTTCTTATCCATGATACTAAAAACTCACCCAAGTAGAATGTTGATCCATTGGTGCTTCGTCGATCATCAATACAACCTGCCCAATATGCATCTGTGTAGGAAATAAGTGATATATCATTTCCTTTTGGATACCATAATCGAAACTCCTATGTTCCTTTGAGATATCTGAAAATACTCTTCACTACTAATACATGTGATTCCTTTGGTGTTGCTTGAAATTGTGCCACCTGTTCAACTGCTTTCATTACATCTGGTCTGGATATTTTCACAAATAGTAGTCTTTCAATCGTTGACCTGTATTTCCTCGGATCTATAGAGTTCGAGTCATCATCTTTTTTCAACTTGCAACTAGTTTTCATGGGAGTGATAACTAGTTTGCAATATTCCATTCCAAACCTCTTTCGCATTTCTCTGATATAATTTCTTTGAGAAATAAAGATTCCTTGGTTGCTTTGACATATCTAAAGTCCCAGAAAAAAGGATAGTTCTCCAAGTAACGACATTTCAAATTCATTCTGCATTTCTTTTGCAAACTTTTGGCTTAACCTGTCATCATCACTACCAAAAATAATATCATCAACATAAACTTCAACTAATAAAATATTACCTTGACTTACCTTGATGTAGAGGTTATTGTCTGCACTTTCTTTTTTGAACCTTGTCTACTGCAAATACTTATCCAGTCTAGAGTACCATGCTCTAGGAGCCTGTTTTAGACCATACAAGGCCTTCTTTAATTTACACACATAATTTGCGTTCTTTGACAACTAAAATCCTTTTGGTTATTCAATGTAGACTTCTTATTCAAGTTCCCCATTCAGAAAAGTTGATTTTACATCCATCTGATATACTTTAATATTTTTAGATAATGCATAAGCTAAAAACAAATGTATCGCTTCAATTCTAGCAACTAGAGGAAATGTCTCTTCAAATTTGATTCCTTCAATCTGTGCATATCCTTTATATACTAATATATCTTTGTTTCTTGTAACTTATCAATCCTCATTCAATTTGTTCCTAAAAACCCATTTTGTGCCGATAACATTCTTATTCTTTGGTCTTGGAACCAATTCCCCAGTTTCATTTTTATTTATTTGATTGAATTATTCATCCATGACCTTATTCCAAAATTCATCCTTGTTGGCTTCTTCAAAATAGTTTGTTTCAATTGTAGATAAGAGTGTTAGGCGTGTTTGTTCTGGTGAATAGATTCTTCTTCTAATCTTAACTCCTACATCTTTGTTTCTGATAATTTGATCTGAAGGATGATTCTTCTACACTTGTTTACTGGGTGTCTTTGGAGACACTTGATGAACTTGCTCTTCTGATTCTGTTGGATTCTCTTCATCTTCCTCTTCTACTTCTTTTTCATCTTCATCTTCTTCTTCTAAGGGTTGTTTCATTGATTCATTTTCTTCCTTTGATTTTGGTTTTCATGTTTCATCGATTTTTACATTGATGCTTTCCACAACTTTCTTCAATATTAGATTGTAACACTGTTATGCTTTCCCTGTACTTGAGTAACCAACCAGTATTCCTTTTTCCACACCAGAGTCAAAATTTCCCATTCCACCATCTTCTCTTTTGATATAGCATTTGCTTCCAAAAACTATGAAGTGCTTTACATTTGTTGGTATTCCTTTCCATAGTTCATAAGGAGTTTTGTCATTGTTGTGTCTAAGCATTACTTTGTTTTGAATGTGAACTGTTGTATGCACTGCCTATGTCCAAAAAATATATGTCAATTTCGAATCCATTAACATTGTTAGAGCCATTTCCTGTACTGTCATGTTCCTTCTTTCAACAACTCCATTCTGTTGAGGTGTCTTAGCAATGGAGAATTTCTTTTTTATTTCATGATTTTTGCAGTAGTCCATAAATTCCTTTGAGGTTAAATCGCCTCCATTATCAGATCTCAAGCATTTTATTTTTGAAATCATTTCATTTTCAACCATTTCCTTGTAGATCCTGAAGTTTTCAAAAGCTTGTGACTTATTCTTGAGAAAGAAAACTGCAGTCATTCTTGTATAATCATCAACTAATAACATGAAGTATTTCTCACCTTTTAAGCCCTTTGTTTTAGTTGGTCCAAATATATCAGTATGCACAATTTCCGGTGGCCTTGTCATTGAATATTCCATTGATTTAAACCCGGTCTTTGTTTGCTTTCCTTGTTGACAATGCTTGCATAAAGTGTTAGTTGGTTTCGTGATCTGGGGCATTTATCTGAATGCTTCTCTTTTGCTGACATAGACAAGGATATCAAAATGTACGTGACCCATTCTTTAGTTCCATAGCCAAATTTCATTTTCCTTTCCTAGACAACACTTTTCAGTTCCAATTTCACTTCCAACTTTAGTCTTTTGATGAAGTTGTCCACTTCTTCATCATCTTCCGAGACGTCACTGTTGCTGCTATATTCTTATTCTTTGATCTTTTGGATTCTTTGAAGGCTACTTCTTTTACATCTGGATTTTCCTGTTCAGTTCTCATTTCATATGCCATGAAGATTCCATGCAGTTCATCCATGGTTATTGAGTTTAGATATGATTTTTCTTCTAGTGTTGATATCTTAGGGTTAAATCTTATATGAAGAGATCTTAGTACCTTTTGAACAATTACAGATTCTTTGACTTCTTCTCCCAATCCTATTATTTCATTCACTGTTTCATCGAATCGTAAGAAGTAGGCTATAATATTTCCATCTTCCTAAATTTTTAGTTGTTCGAAATGACCTCTGTAAGTTAGAAGCTTTGTTGCTTTGACTTTTGTATCTCCTTCATAAATATTTCAAAGCTTGTCCCAAATGTCTTTAGCGGATTTACAATGTGCAACTTTGGTGAATATTGTATCACTGAGACCATTCAAAAGTGCATTTTTGGCTTTGGAATTATTATCACCAAATTTCACTACTTTGTCATTTGTTGGTGGAACTAATGGTGCTATGTATCCATCTACAATTGATTGCCAAACTTGAAATCCCTGTGCCTGTATATATGTCTTCATCCTTATGCTCCAAAAAACATACTTCTATCCATCAAACGATGGTATTCCATTTTTATACAAGTTGGTACTCTCCATGATCTACCTTTCTGTGGTTAAACTTATTTCTAAAGGAACCTGCTCTGATACCAATTGTTGGATTACTGAGAGGGGGGGGTGAATCAGTAATAGTGTAATTATAATCCTTTTTATCCAAATAATACAAGTGTTATATCAATGTAGAATTATTATCCAATAATGAGCAATAAGAAATGAACAATCACACACATACATAGTACACCAGTGTTTTACGTGGAAACCCAAATTGGGAGAAAAATACGAAATGATTTTTCTTATATGTCTTGAAGAATTACATTCATTGGAAGCACCAACTTCCTTTTTTTTCCAGCTACAATTGGAAGGAGGCTCCAAACCCCTATTTTAGCAGGCTACAAACTGAGGGAAGCTCCAAATCCCCAATTCTCTGGCTACAACCAAAAAGAGTCTACAACCCCCTAAGTTCTCTGGCCACAACTGGAAGGTGGCTACAACCACCTATCCTTTCCCCGTCCAAGAACCTTGGCGTATAAGTAGAATGATGGAACTATTCTCAACCTGTCACTGTGAGATATACTGTTGTACAACTGTATCAACCTATAACATTGACTTGTATCCAATATGTACAACTTCCCTGTAATCATTTTGTACCTGAAATAAATGTGTATCTACAAAAATACAATAGGTATGCGACCTGTTGTGATGTAGCCCCTGTATGCACATGCCCTATCGGTTATGAAACCTGCATATGTACGTGCCCTATTTGTTATACATCTTGCGTATGCCTTCTAGAACTAGGGTTTCTTTTCACTTGAAAACTTCTAACCCTCTCTAACTTATTTCACATAGATCTGTATCCTGTCACTGTATCTAGACTGTAACTATACCCTATGCATGCATTCTCATACATAACATTTACTCAAGAAAAATATGTAGTGTTCCCAAGGCCGAGCCCCATTATAGATCATGTTATATGCAAAGAATTGTAAATGTGTCCTATAGGCTGGTGAGCCAAGTTTTGCATAAGTTGTAGGCTTATGTGTTTTGATAGGCCAGGGAGCCTAAGTGTTGAAGGCCAGGAGCCTGTTGATTTACTTGTATGTATGCAGATAAATTAATAAAATATAGACACCGCCAGTGCAGGCAGACTGACCACAATGAATGAGTGATGGGGGACTGAGCGTCCACAAAGTGGGCAAGGGATTAAGGGCTGGAAGGTGGGAAAAGGGCTGAGTGATGAGCCTAGGGGCTAAGCTTCGGGGCTTAAGCCTGGGAAATAATATTTTAATATTATTTTAAAAGAGAGACATGTGCATTTCCGTTTATCCTAAGTTCCTGGAAAAGGAGGGAACATGCAAGGGGGATGCATGTTGTGGTACGCATGCAGTTCCCAAGGTGACAAGTGTCAACTTTGGTGCATGCAAATAAAAGAGCCGAGCTAAACTGTGGGGGGGGATCTTCCTGCATTCAGAACCGAACCCCTGAGAGAGGAAACCGGTACGACCTCTGTAGGTTTATCCAGTTTCTCCCTCCAAAACCAGAAAAGGCCTGTGTCATTCTGAGATAGCAGAATTCGACACTGTGAGATCGTGCACCATTGTTGAGCCTGTGCGAGAAGCCTGTGGTTGTTTCCCAGTTGGATGTTGTGGCCATGCAGAGCTGGATTGCGCGTGGCTTACTGGAAAGTGTGATTTTGTGTTACCCTGTGTGTAATCTCTCTCCAGGTGAGGGAGGTGATTGTGTTTTGAAGAGGCAGGTTTTCAGGCCTGCGAGCAACTCTTTCCAGGTGAAAGAGTTTGATGGGAAGTGGTGTCTTCTAGAGAGTGCCCAGCACCAGCTACGGACTCTGAGACTTCCTGATCTGGCCTATTGCCAAGGCCCAGAAGGGGAGGTTAGCACCGATGGACTGTGCGTGTGAAGGTGTATACTCCTGGGAGGAACAGGCATGTGGGGAATGAGGGTCTGGTAGTAGTGGGCGTAAGATAGCATCTCTGGGAAGAATCCTTCCAGATATTTCTGTGATGTCTTTCCTGTAGCCTCAGTATAGCCTAGGATCCCTTGCCTTGGGGTGGAGCTCGGTCCCAGCTCGGGGGTGACCCACTGTTGAGCTGATGAACAGTGTGGTCTAAGGCTGGGAGGTTCGTGGAAGGCCTGCACTTGGTTGGTGATTCTACAGCTATTAACAGATAATTATTTGAATTATGTTTTTGTCACATTTGGCATGACTGTGCTGTTTATATACCATGTTTTCCACTGTGTAAATGAGTTTCTGTTGAATGCTATGGCTTGTATAATTGTAGAAGTAACTTATATATTTTACTCTGAGAATTAAGTGTGTTTAATTGTGTTAAATGCATTTTCTTATAAGTTCTGTACGAATCATGTAATCATTCATGTATAGAATGGTAACAGAGAGGTTTGAAGAACCTGGGTAGTGTAAAAAAATTGCACTACAAAATATGTCTCTCTCTAGTCATGTTCCATATAGGTGTGTGAAATAACAAACAAGTATACTTTCCCTCACATGATCTTATTCATCAAACCCTTTCTTATATTCATCCTCTCAATACATCAACAAATACAAGATCTCAACCATGTATGATAAAAACCTTTAGCCATGTGCCAAGAAATATAAGAGTTCCTCAACAAGAAGTATCAATGATGAATATACCAACACTGTATTTCAGTGGATTTCACAAATGCAGAATATCCCATGTAGCCACTAGTCTCTCTAGGGAGAATCTTCAAATCGCCATTGTCATTCCTCATGCATACATCAAAATCCAACTATTCATAGAAATGAGACATATCTTTTGAACCAATGGATGGATATGATGTATTTGAGCACTTTAGACCTTCCTGGGAGCTTGATCTTAGAATCTAGAACCTTTGCATCTTCATCTTCTCAAGTTTCCATGGCTTTACCAACATGTACTCACCTTGTACACAGCCATCTCATGTACGTACACACCCTATACACAGACAACCAGCGTATTGTATGGGCCCTATAAATAGATAGCCCGCGTATGCCTCATAAAATAGGGTTTTATGTAAATATGAGAATTTCGTCGTCAACCCTTCATGCTACCTCAGATGTTCGCCACTTCAAATGTATCCACAAGTATTTACAAGAACCTTTACACAAGAAAAATAGATATAGAATATGTACAAGTGTGTCCTTAATGAGTGATCTTTGCCTCTTATTTATATCCTCATGTAGCCTTACACTTTCCTTATTTTAGGGATTCTCCATTTAAAATAATTTCTTTTGCAAGACACTTTGACTCTTGGGGGCTTCTATAAGACTCATGAGTATTCTCCAACTTCACATGGTCATAACTCTCTAACCATGAGGATTTATGTGACGTTCCACATACCACTAGAAATGTCATGACAAGCACTATGCATATAGGATAGTTTCACTAACAAATTCACTATCCTTCATCTCATTATCATAGAATTAAGGATGGGTTCTCTAACCATACTTCTAGGATAACTCAATCCATAAAGTGTCTTCCCATGAGGGATTTCACCATAAGGGGACCACTTTGGAGTTCATACATCTGTACTTCTTATCAACCATGACAAGATAATAATGAGCCATATTTACATCAAACAAACTTGGGTCCATTACCCAAACCTTTGTGCTACCAGTTTTTCTTCAAGGGTTAACATCAATGAAAACCAATATTAATCAACAGGTACAGGGTCCTAGCAATCCAAGGGAAGTTTCACATGTCAACAGGGGGGACATTATGTAACAAAAAAATGATGACTCGATTAGGGAATGACTTTGAATAGTCTTTCCTTGGCTTGATTAAATCCCTTTGTTAATGATTAGATCTTGGATCTTGTTCTCTTGATGATTGATTTGGAGTCATTTCCCCTTCCTTCTTCTTCATTGAATACTTTACAAAGTCATTGACTGAATCTTTTATGAGTTGAGACTTTTTTTAGACTTTTTGAGAAATTTTAGAAATTGACACTCCCTTACACTAGTTATCAAGGCACCATTCTCCTAGATGGCACTCCATATGTTCATCCTAGAGAGTGCCATTATCCTAACTGGTGTTCTGTCCCTTTGATGACAGGAGCATCACTCTCCTCTTTTGAGAAAAAATGAGGGTTTTTCCCTTGTTTTGATCAGTCTTATGTTAAGCATTTTTAATCCTAGAGTCTTCCAATTGTCTTGAATTTGTTTGACTGAAGGTTGTTAATCATTCATTTCCTTCTCTTTGAATTTTCAAACTCCTTCTAGTTGTGAAATTGATCCAATTGTCTAATCTACATCTTGCAATCTTTTCAGTCCTCTAATTGATTGAAAGTTTTATTAACTACGGTTTTCAATGGTTGTTTAGTATTGAGTCTCTTTTCGATCTTCTTTAAGATATATTTCTCTTTTGAATGATCGAATTTATCTTATTTACTAAAACCCATATTTGAATCTCTTTTATTTATGTCCATTTCATAGATTGTTAAGAGTGATTGTCTTGTTTCCTTTTCATTTTTGGATCCCTGATTGAACAAGTTTTATGCTTGGTTTCTTTTAGTTTCTCATTTTCTTTTGAGAGCATCTTTTTTTAAATGTTCTTTTGCTTATTGTTCTCTTCTATCTCAGTTGGGAAATACTTCATAATCTTTGAAAGCAAAGAAGCATTAAAGGAACAATATTAGATCTTCTTTGCATATTGAAATCAAAGAAATAAATTCATGATAATTAAGAGGAAAAGTTGTGACAAGAAAAAGAAAAATTTGAAGAAATTAACATGCATTGATTTTGAAATTTGAAAGGATTTTCTTTGGTAATTTGGAAAACGTTTGGATTTTTTTTGAAAGAAAATTGCATTGAATGCTTCAAGGATTGAGTATTGTGCTGAGTGTATTTGGAAGAAAAAGGAAACCTCTTCTCATTATTGTAAGTAGGATTCATCGAAAAGAATTGTGCATTTAATTTTCCTACTGCATTATTTTGAAGTCAGGTCAAAACATCATCGGTTTCACTACCATTCACCCTTGAGTAAGGAACAATAATAAAATAAAGCGCTAATTAAAGTGATATAACCACTTTTCATTTTAAGGCTTTGTACACCAACAATAGAATAGGTATAGGGATTTGGAATAGGCTATGAGGTTAACTCTCCAAAGTATTAAATATAAACACGGAATCTTGTAATAGGGAGAAAAAAATCCAATTTTCATATAAGCATAGATGGGAACCCTCTCTCACACAAGCGTTAAACATGAGGTCACGTGCAAGAGAGTAGTGGATATTTCCCCTATGAATCTTAACCAAACATAGAGGAACAATCATCTACTCGGGGTTCTTATTGAAGTGTTATTGGTTTCATTAGGTCTTGGTGCTTCATGAATCTCGAATACGTTTGAGGTCTACCATTCCTCTTGTATTCAGTCCTCTGGAAGAATTTTAGAATTGATATCCTTCCCATACGTTCGATCCCGACTGTCGACTATACCTGCCTAGAGGATGACTATGAGTTGGTGACCCCAATGTCCATAATCCTTATGATCTATACAAAAGGTGATGATGAAGGGTATTCTTTGTTGTACATGGGTTAGACGTTGGTTAAACTCACTCAGGCTCCTTGGAGGGGAACCCATGGATAGACTGTGAGGGAAGTTGCATGAAGGCATAAGTCCATTACAAAGTTCTCCAACGTAAATTCTCCACCCTCTCAATCCTATCCCCTTCTCACTTTGTTCCCATGATGTTGGATTTCACCAAAAACTAGTAAGTTTATTGTGAGAAGTTATTGGTTTGCTTATTCACTTTTTAGTCTTTTAGCGAGTGTTGTTTGTTCTCGCTAGTTTTCCTTAGGAATTTCTACTCTGGTTGACCAAGGTATTCATAGATATTGTAGCATGAAAGGGTTGCCTCCAGAAGTTTACCAACCTTTATCTCCTCATTCATCAGAAAATGATCCACATGATGAAATAATAAATGAAGAAACTGCATCTGAAACTAGAAGTGTAACAACTCATTTTCCTGACCAAATTACTAAAGGAGGATTATATTTTCAAGGAGGTTTTGTTGTTCCAACAAACCCACCCATAACTAATCCTCTTGGCCCTACTGTTGTGGAAATATCTCATTCGGGAGAATTTGATCTAAATTATGTTGGAGTTACTTCACACACACCTAGGATTTATTTTTCCCAAGGTTTTTCCTTTCTTATTAGTCATTATTCAGTCTCCTATATTTTAGGAAGAATACTCCTCTAGGAAAGAATATTCTCTTCAATTTTCATTTTAGTTTGATCAGTTGAGTGGAGTCTAGATGCTACATTGGGATTATTGCCATGCAACATTGGGATCATCACTAACTAATGCTCATTGTCCTTGGGATAATCACCAGACCAAAGCATTACGCATGATTCCATAATATCCTCCTCACTTCACTCTGTTTCAGTCAATTAACTGAAGATTGATAGACTACTTAACTCGGACTAGATGGCAGTTCACTCTCGTAACTCCCTGGGAGACTAGACTAGGTGGCAATTTACTCCTGTAACTGTTGGTGTGTGTCCAGATCACTCTAGACCACCACTGTGGATCATTAGTTACTCATGTATCCTATATCTATTGTAAATTATTCACTCTTTGAGTGTGGAATATAGTTAATGAGAATTCTTCCATTCTTTCTCTCTTGTTTCTTGTTTCTCAATTTCTATCTGCAGATGTGTGTGGTATTTTCTAGCTATATCTATTTTGTGTAGGTTCAACACATTTACATGGTATCAGAGCTGATAGATTGATAAGAAAAAGCTACTCATTGAAAATACTTCTCACACCTCATAACTATTTGGAATGGAAGCCAAAAATTATGCTTCATCTCAAATGCAGAGGCTTGTACCAAATAACTATGGAAATGGAAGTAGATCCTGATTCCGCCGATGAGAAAAATGTCTTTCTCAATAGACAAGATTTGGCCATCGTATTTATCTTCTTATCTATTTCTCCAGAAATTCTCCACCAAGTATACAATGTCTCACAAGACTCAAATTAAAACAAATTATGGAGAAGATTGGAGGTTTTATTTGGGAATAAGGAATACTGCATGAAAAATGTTGACAAGATAGAGCAAGTAGAAAAGCCACTGGAAGATCAATCATCTCAGTTTGAAGAGCCTTCTACACAAGTATTTGCACAAATTCATATTCCTTTAATTGAAGATGATGTCTACTCCATTTGATATTTGTTTTCTGAAATTTACGTGGAATATATATGGCATGCATCTCATGAGTCACATGCAAGCATTTTTCTATGCACAATGCATACATCTCAGGAGACAAAAATAGAGGCGCTCACATCAGACTCAATTCTGATATTTTTTGAGAAACATATTCAGAAACAAATTGGATATTTGAATTCCTCTCGAGAAAATATCCAATTTAATAAAAAAAAACGTCTGAAATGGAGTCCGGAAAGTGAATTTATGATCTTTTTAAAATCAACAAAATTTCATCATTTTTCCGGAAATGACCGCACGGTTTGCAAAGTTTCATCCAAACCTTATTTGGATACTATTAATTACAAGAAGATAAAGTGGATATGTTTGGACATCTCAATGGTGCATCTACTTCATCATATCCATGTAGACACCTACATCTTCAACAAAATCTTCAACGAGCACAAACTTGCACAGTTGCGAGGTCTTCTTGGAGTGAAGAACAAGGTTGCTTAGCAACTAATTTTTGTTCCTTCTCATTTTTTTATTTTATGCATTGTAATTTGAGGAGCGGGGGGGGGGGGTTTCCATAGTTTTTCCCTCTTTCCTTGTTTATTTTGGTGTATCTTTTGTATCTGGGTACCTTGTTGTCGGGACCCGTTCTTTATTTTCACCATAGTGATGTTTAGGGGGGTGTTGACGATTAAAGTTGTCAATGAATTTTTTCCCGCAAAGTGTTGCTAAAGCCTATTATTATAAATTCTAAATAATACTAGTAGGTGGGACCCCCTTGAACTATTAAAGATCATAGCTGTTCATTTTTTATATTGTGATGATGTGCGACATGGCTTACATGGTTGATGAGATATTTTCTCATTGGATATGTTTTGAGCTTATGAAATGTTGGTTCCTTATGTTACTACGGCCTATGTTATTCATTGATATCATTGCCACCTGTTCTTATCGCACCTGCACAACAAACATGTTAGTGAAAACACATAAAAGGCAGTTTGAAGAAAGGAAAAATTACTATAACAAATGCAAAAGAAAAGGGATATAACCCTGCAATTTTATTATACCACATACAAACAATTGGAAGGAAATAGGGAATAATGCAACAGTTGCAAAAGGGAAGAATTTAAAACTATCCTATATACTATACTATATACATGAAAGACTTAATGGTTATGGTTAAATCCTAGCTAGCAATTTAATGGCCATGCGATTTAATTGAGTTATGTGGTCGATATACATATGGTATATTTGGATGAATGGGATGTTGGTGGCTCATTTGATAAAGTAATGGACGTTAATGGTTATGCAATTTTGTTTGAGTTATATAATGTGAAATGAGATATATGATGTGGATGGCACATTTGACAAGTAATAGATGTTGATTCCAATACAGAGTTAAATTAATGGTGTTAATTAAAGGCTTGTTGGCATGTACTGATGAGTAAATGAATTGTGGGTGGAGGCGACGCACATTTACTGCATGTCACCTTTACTCCTTTCGTTAGACACCACCCTAGCTAGGATTTTGTTCGACCTTGTTGTTGTGGTTATGCTCTAACTTCTTAGCAGAGAGGAACTACTCGACCAACTCTCGTTTTAAGGAATTCGATTATAGGTGTGTCTTTTGTTTTGGCCATTCATGAGTCCGCTCTGGTTATGAAATGATTAATGGCTCGGGTGTATTGGTTTGTGTTTTCCTTAAGTGTTGTAACTATGTAAAATTGTGTTCTTGGAATGAAGAATAGATGATCTTAGGGGCTAAATTTCACAAATGGGCTAATTTTCCATGGTTTTTCCCAAAAACAGATTCGTCATTTTTCATTTTTTTCTAAAAACGATTCGCCCAAATTCCATAGAATAGAATTATTTTACCTTAAAAGTCACAAAAATTTATAGAAACTATATAAAATCCTTAGAAATTTGAATATTTTTACAAAACTATCGCCAAACATTTTACATTTTGCATATTAAGGACTAGTAATATTAGCCCGGGTTTCTACATTTTAATAAAAACATTCATCCTTAAAATCATCCCTGGAATGAAGCATTGATGGTTCTTTCTACAATAATATTAAATCCATAGAATTTATTGGTCATCATGGGCGCTAGATCTCTGTTATCCTTGTTGGTTTGGTTGGAGGGTTTTGTTGGTCTTGGGTCGGTTGGTTCTCCTCATGCATTCACAGTTATGTCATGTCTCTGGCTTTTATGGGTTTAATGGTTGGAGGCATTCTACGTCAATGTGATTTTTTTACTTGGGCATTTGTTGATTATGCCACTAGGGGTAAAGAAATGAGTTTCCTATTCTTAATCGGCCCTGTCTTCACCCCAGTGTTGTGGTTGTTTGATCGAAGAGCACAAGGGTTATACCCTGCATGCGTTAAGTAACATTTCCAGGTTGAATGAGAGCCTCACTTTATGTTATGTCCTACTCCCATGGATATGTTACCTATCCATGAATGAGTCATGGTCCTCTCTGTGTATGCACCATTGGCCTCAGAGTTTTCACCACTATAAGGATTTGGCTTTGTTCTCCCTGTATTGGCTAAAAAACAAACCCTTAGCCTCCAGTCTGAAGTTTTTTAGAGAAAATTGTCGGTCCTGTCAATGTTATTATGGGTGATGGTGGATTGAATGTATCGTCAATTAATTTGAGTACAGACTCGCCCAGTTGGCCATATGACAGTTGTGTTGGTTTGGAATTTAGTTACTGCCTCTGTATAACAATGGTAAACCCTGCTTGTTATTTGAACAACTCAAATTACACAATCTCTATTTATGTTTAATAAATCAATATTATTTAATGGAGAGGGTCGCTTCCCCAATTCAAATTGATGCATGGTTATGAGTGGTTGTCACAGCTTGTTAGGTCGATTGATTTTTACGACAGTGGTGGATTGGTTGGTTGATACATAGCCATTGGTTTTTTTTGTGCTAAGGATTGTTTGGATGATTAGTTGGCATTGGTTACAAATGCTTGATGTTTCTCATGCATATTGCGTTGTGTGTGTCGTGTTTCTGTCATGATAACTGTTAGTTTCTTTTGGGGCCGAATGGTTATTGCAACCAGGAAGATTGTATGAACAACATCCACTGCATGCTTATGATTGTTTGATTGTATAAGCCAAGTGTACATAGCATAATCTATTATAGTTTGACTAAATCAAAGCAATATTGCATTAGATTGATGGCTCAGCATGATGGTTTGAGTTATTGTTGTGACTGTGTGTTTGGTTTTGTAAAATGGAAATGTTGCATTGTGGTCTTTTGATGGTTGCGCACTGTGTATCATGGACGGCTTGGGTTTCACACTCAGCAATATCCACAAGGTTTTAATCATTTTTTGGTTGCAACCTAATCATTGTTGAGATAGGCTTGTTGTTGATAGCCCGTCATGTTGGATGGGTGGCCCAACTTTTTAGAGTCACATTAAATTGGGCTTGCACAGTGATGGAGTTACACTTGCATGATTGAATTATTCGACACATAGCTTGTGCTGGAATGGTGGTTGTTGTCTGTTTAAGTGTCAATTCGGGTTTTGCAAATTGATCTTGATTATTGGTTTTACTTCCCCTATATATGTTTAACAAATATCATTGCATTTAAATGATAGGCCTGATTGCAGTGGTAGTGCAAATTCATTGTTAATTTTGGAAACAATGACTTTGAGTATATTTGTTGATTGAAGTATGTATGGGTAGTGGTTGATTGGGAATGGTTACTATTCAAAAATTGTTATAAGATGAAAAGTATGTAAATGAAAGGAACAAAACCCCTTTACAGATTGTGTGGAATGCATACTGTCTTGTGATGGCACTGTGTTGGATATTTGATTATGAATAGTGAGCTAGTTAAATGAACATAACTTGTTATTTGGTCACAATGATTGATGGTTGATGCATATCTTTTTGTAGAATGTTTTATGGATCACTTAATTAATTTCCTAAACAATAATCATTTTTCTTCCCTTCCATTATTTCATTTTTCTCTAATTAAAAATCCCATCACCTTCCCATATTAATTTTTTCACTCCCTATTCTGAGATTGATTATAGTCAAGATAATTTTGGTGTTAAGGCAGTTGAAAGTGGCAGTGTCTTGTGTGGGTTACATTGATGTTTTATTGGTTTTATTTTTAGTTGATTTTTGTTGTCATTGAGAAGTAACCATGTTATTTTCCCCCTCATTATATCATGTTTCTCTCAATACAAACCACTTGCATATCCCATAACCCTTTTCCACCCCCTGCTCATTGATAAACAGGAAAACAATTTGTATGGATTGGATTGCATGAGTCTAATGCATCGCTCAGCCAAATCTATTTCATATTTTTAAGAGTTGTCATGTATGGTTATTTAAAAGACTATTTTCTAATCAATCATGCATTTAGGAATGAGTTTTTTCAGTCGAGGTAGCCATGGCCGGGGAAATAGAGGTAGAGGTAATTGGAATCGAGGCCCAGGTTCTCCACACATTTTGATGTTGATTCACAAGAGCTTGGCCAATTGTTTCATGCTGTATTTTTCAATTGGATTGGGAAAGGAATAGTACAACCTAGGTCTAAAAGGCCTCCTTTCCAAGTTGTGCAAGCCCTCGTTATCCGTGTACCTCCTCATGTCTCATTGCAACCCAAGGTCCCTGAAAATGATGGATGGAAGGAGATTGTCCACCTGATAGTATCCCAACATCATGGCTGGCCCAACTTGTCCTTGCCTGCTCCTCCGCCTATTAACCCCATTGTACAAGATTCCCCTGACCACTCGCTAGTGCAACCCTCTCATTCTAGCAAGAGATTAAAAACTGAGTCCCACCATGCCCTTGATAAAGGAAAATCCATTGTTTCCCCTTCCTCACCCTCCAATGGCTCTGACGAATCTGTGTCTTCTCAGATGCACTTGAGGGATGATTGTTCCCATGTGATCAACGATATTAGTGTTTATGGATAAATCTGTAAGTGCGGACACGAACCGATCTCCCTAGATCCACCTGAATCTAGAACAAAACAGGACAGAATACTACTCTTTTCCTAGATCTAGCCTATTGAGTGAACTAAGAGATAAAGGAATATGGACATACCTTATGAGCGCTTTCCTAAGTCTCTGTTGTTCCAAGCTTTGCTCCGATGCTCTTGCTCCGTTCAGATCATGACAGAACAAACCAATCAAAGTAAAGGCAGATTAA
>ML777877.1:540424-568012 GCA_009831015.1 Picea engelmannii
ATAGTAAAAACAAAACCAAACCAAAGGAGTTCCTGAATGCAAATGAAAAATGTCCTTTTGAACCAATAAGAAAACAAGAAACACCAAACACTTGACTCTCTACCAATCACTGGTTCTCAGCTAACTCAACATACTCAACTCCAGAAATTAAAGAGATTGAAAATGCCAATAGAAGCCAAAAATTGAAAGTCAAGTTATAAACGCAAGAAAAGACCTTGAAAACCTAGATCCATTCAAGAGAGCAAACTAAGAAAAAGATAAGTAAGCCAATGATCCAATAAGTCAAAAAGGTGTAAATCAACAGATCTAAGCTGTTGATAAAGTCAAAACTTGATTTCAAAAAAATTTCAAAATCTGCCCACAGGCAAGCCTTGGACACAGTGCGAGAATGTAGAATTCTCGCAGGCCACTTCAATGCAGCATGCGAACAATTCGCACTGGAATATATATGAAGAGTGAGAACTTCCAAGGTTCTCGTAGGCTATCAATAGGTACAGTGCGGGAATCCTTGAAACTAATGAAAATTTTGAAAAAGCAAGCAAAATCCAAGCTGGCTTATAGACCCAGAAGGTCTCTCAGGGTATCCTGAGGACTTAGAGACTAACAAATCAGGAGAATAACAACAATAGAGCAAATGGCCACAGGAAATTCAAAAAACCAAAAAGACAAAGGGATATCCCTAGTGGAGTCGCCAATTTGGTTTATGGATAAATCCGTAAGTGCGGACACGAACCGATCTCCCTAGATCCACCTGGATCTAGAACAAAACATGACATAATACTACTCTTTCCCTAGATCTAGCTTATTGAGTGAACTAAGAGATAAAGGAATATGGACATACCTTATGAGCGCTTTCCTAAGTCTCTGTTGTTCCAAGCTTTGCTCCGATGCTCTTGCTCCGTTCAGATCATGACAGAACAAACCAATCAAAGTAAAGGCAGATTAATATATTCAATAGCTAGTCTATACATGTGATCAAGGAATCATGTAATAAAGTGACATCATCTTTATGGGAAAGGGACATATTACTGTATTAATTAATTGAAAGAGAAAACTTACAACCTGAGCCTTGATGTCGTAGGTCTCCTTTCGATGGCTCCTAGCTCTGACACACACACTTGCTCATGCATGAAGAAAATCAACCACTTATGATGACCTTGTTGTAGTCTCTTGCTGCTGTAGCATCAGTTCTCCATACAGGATTCTAACAATTCTCCAATCAATCTCTTGCTGGCTTGCTTCTGCTTAACCTTTTCCATGAGCAATCTCCTCAATATATAGGAAAAGATAGTTTAGTTACTTGGATAGGGAATGATCCCAAGATATCTGGAATGCCATTAATTGAACAACCATTCGAAAGCCAAGTCACCCTTCTAGAAGATTCCTTTCTAGAAGGTTCGAGATCTTTACCTTTTTCCTCTTTAAAATGATGTTCGCACCCTAGCCTTGAGTACAGTGCGAGAAGTTTGCACCCCAAATGAGAGTAGCCTGCGAGAATCAAGCATTCTCGCAGGAGAGTATATATGCAGCCTGCGAACTATCTTTAAAATATGATTTTTGGAAACTGATAAGTGTAACCTTTCTCAAGAAAATGTTCCTATGGAAGAGCTTGATATTTCATCATCATGACATTATCATAACACCATCACAATGACCAAAATTGTGGATAACAATTAGGCTTAAAGGCTCTGCACAACCAAAGGAGAATTCAGGAAAATCAAGAGGTGACAACAACAATAAAGGAAGGGTTGCATCACAGACTAAGAAATATAGTTTTTAAGTTTTATTTTTATCCATTGTTGATGACAGTTGACTTTAGGAAATTTTGGACAACATGTTTTATTTTGGATATATGAGTAATATTTTTGAAAGTAATTTCAAATTTCATGAGCTAAATTTTCCAAAAGTGAATATGTTGATGGGAGACACAAGGAGGTGTGTTTTACTTAAATAATGGTTATGTTATGATTGTTATGATTATTATGAACTAAAGGGAGTCACAAGGGGTCCCACCAACTAGTTATTATTTTATTTATAACCCTTATTATAATTATTACTCTTCCCCCAACTAAAGTTATTTGATTCTTTTAATTAACTTAACTAATGAGTTCGTTCAACTACTTCAACCAATTCTAATTTGTTTAAAATAAAATGGAAGGGAGAAACAAGGGAGGGATAGAAGTAGAAGCATACTAAGGTTTTCTCTTTGAGTCTATGTTGAGATAGTTCAATTTTCATTCATTCATCTATTCATCACAATCCTGATTCACTTTTAGGATAGCAGGGTCTTATTGTAGACAACAATATTTAGGGATGAATCACATCATTCAAACACTTGTTCTTTAGAGGTGTTGATCTATCTTTGATAGTCCGCGTAGACTTGCCTATTTGTGAATTAGTTTTCATGACTGACAAAGGCTATTGTGTAAAGTTGATTGGGAAACAAATTATGGCAAGCTGATCTAGGTTTTAGGGTTCAGTTTTGGTTTTTTGTCAGAGGTCCTTTTGTATGTTCCATCAGCGATGTCTAAGTTTGACTTTGGTCAAAACATTTTGCATGAGATTTTGTAAAGAAAATGACTATTTGGTGAATTTGAATGGAATAAAGGATTTCTTTATGTATAATCTATCTTGATTATTATCTTAGTGACTTTTATTCTATCTTTACATTTATTTCAGAAACTGAAATGTTCAGAAAATTACATAAAAAGTAAATTTCCAACAAGCTTTTTGTTGATAAAAGACTAGCCTAAGCACTTGTAATTAATACTTGTGAGTTAGTATGTTATTTTTTGTTGGCTATAAACATAGGGTGATATTCCCGTCTATTTTTATTTAGCCAAGCAGAATCCGAAATGCTTGAGTAAAATAATTTCATATATTTTCCTCAACATGGGGGTGTTGGAGTTACTTCACACACACCTAGGATTTATTTTTCCTAAGGTTTTTCCTTATTTATTAGTCACTATTCAATATCCTATATTTTAGGAAGAATATTCCTCTAGGGAGAATATTCTCTTCAATTTTCATTTCAGTTTGATCAGTTGAGTGGAGTCTAGATACTACATTGGGATTATCACCATACAACATTGGGATCATCACCAAATAATGCGCATTGTCCTTGGGATCATCACCATACTAGTGCATTACTCATGATTCCATAATATTATCCTCACTTCACTCTATTACTGTCAGTTAACTGAAGACTGATAGACTAGTTAACTCATACTAGGTGGCAATTCACTCCCGTAACTACCTGAGAGACTAGACTAGGTGGAAGTTTACTCCCGTAACTATTGGTGTGTGTCCAGATTACTCTATACAACCACTATGGCTCATTAGTTACTCATGTATCCTATATACATTGTAAATTATTCACTCTTTGAGTGTGGAATACAGTTAATGATAATTCTTCCATTCTTTCTCTATTGCTTCTTCTTTCTCAATTTCTCTCTACAAATGTGTGTGGTATTTTCTAGCTAGATCTATTCTGTGAAGGTTCAAAAAATTTACAAATTATACTTCCAAATTACCACTCACACCATTTGAGGAAATTTTATCTATATATTTGAGAACATCAGATGAATTTTCTACCCCTGTTCGAACATCTGGAGTAGTTGATCCTATTCAAAATTCGTATTTTACCCCTATTAGAACTTTGTGGAGAAAACCTTCCATCCATGATATCAGATACCAGTTAGTATATATGACTCCAACCCAACCTCTTTCAACACTGACACAGTCACCTATGGCCTCTTCATTTGGCCCATATGTAAGTAATACTGCCATTGTCGTAGGTGGAATGTCCAGTAACTCGGGTTTTCCTCTCTTTACTCAAATAGGAAAACTACGACAGTTTCACATACCATCCTTTTGAAAAAATAAACTTCATTTATACCACAAAATCCTATCGGGACACAAAGTCTCATTGTGACAAAATTTTCATATGGAGGTCAATTTTTAACAAGTGGGAAGAATTCCACTAGTCGACAAGTTCTATTGAGTGGAAAAAATCCTACTGGGGGGCCTTCCTCAATTAGTTGAAAAATCCCCATGGGTGTACAACCCTCATTTAGTGGAAAAATATTAGTTGTTACCCAAATCATGACATGAGGGAAAGTCACAGCTCAAGTTCCAAACCCTTCTGGTTGAATCCCTAAGGCAATACCTTTTAATCCAAATCCTAGGGTAGGATATTTCAATCCTACCCTTTCAGAACTATACTTTGGAAAACCTTTCCGAGGTGTTATTAACCCTACTTGGGGGCCTCAAGGAAAACCATGTTTTCCTCCTCAAGGTCAGACCGTTTTTTTTTCTCAAGGTCAACTGGGGTTTTGTCCTCAGGGTCAAATGATTTTTCCTCCACATGCTCAAACCAATTTCCCTCCACAAGGTAATATACCCAATCAAATGAACCCATATTTTCTTTCCCAAGTTCCTCAACCAGTAAATCCCTCTTTTTCCACCAATAATCCTCAACAAATACCTATGGGAGGATGATCTGGATATAACATACCACAACAAAAATTTTATGGTCCTACTGGTGTCTCGATGCCTCATCTGTATTATCCTCAAAGAAATTGACAGTTACCTTTTTTGGCCACTCTGGATCTTCCAGACCTATCAAGATTGAAAAATGATCCCATACGACATTCTCCTTTCTGGCTGACAATCCCTGCCAAGTTACCATCTGGTATCCCTAATTTTGATGGTAAACCTGGGGAAGACCCAAATAACCAGGTCATGACATTCCATATTTGGTGCTCATCCAACTCATTAATGGATGATTCCATTCAGTTACGCTTCTTCCAACATACTCTTACAGGCTCAAAAACCAAGTGGTATATTGAATTACTACGAGGTTCCTTTCAATATTTCAACTCGCTGGCAATTGCCTTCCTCACCCATTTTCAACTTCCTATTAGATATGAAACCGGAACAAAACTTTTGACCTCCCTTCGAAAATAAACTTCCAAACATATCTCTGATCATATCCATAAGTGGATACAACAAAGATGGTTAATCAAAGCTATCATTTCAGACCAATTGTTTGTTAGTGGTGCAGACCCCCAACCCGCAGGCCAAGATCCTCTCACATAATCGTTCAAATCTCCTTGAGCCAAAGTGGCTCTTTCAGATCCCTACCATAACCTTCAATGAATCTATCCATAGGTCCTTCTGAAGCCCCCTTATGTGAACAGGCACAAGGTATGAGCTTCACCTCCACACGACCACAACTAGCCCTGGCACAAGCATCTTTCGCAACTCGCAATCTCACAAATTGAAGTGTTGAGCTCTCATGCTCTTTTCCTATGAAATCCCAAGATGTGATAGTCAACAATAGTCTGACTTACCTTTCACACTTCTCGTAACTCACAACCTTGCGAGTTGGAGTGTAGAACCTTCATGCTCCTCCTTTGCAAAATCCCGAGATGTGATAGGGAAACTATGGGTTGACCCCTTGATGCACGAGTACACGCCACCTGTCACCCTTGCAGTTCCCACCTGACAGATGTGCCACATATTGTATGAGCCTCGCCCAATCTGACGACCTACTTTATTTTGGGCTTCTGGGTATCGAGAGTTTGGAACTCTCAATCCGAAAATGTTGCCTCCTTGTTTTCTCGACACCTGAAATGCCGAAATCCCAAAACTCCATGCCAATTCTTGTCTCAAATCGTGACTTCGAGACTTTCATTCCACTGTTCTCAACTCCTTGTCATCAAGATCCCCGAAATGTCGAAATGATCTAATGGCTCAGATAGATCACGATCAACGGTCGAAATGAATCTTGACACCAATGGAATGGATTCATCCAAACCTTATCATCCTTGCAGCTCCTCTAGATCTTATGGTCCTCATGACTTCGCGAGTTCTCCATAGAGAATTATGACTGTTCATCCCTCCTTGACAGTTTCTGTGAAATGAACCAAAGTTCTTCTACTGGAACTTAACTTCTACGAAATGTTTTCAATATCTGCCTCCCTTTGGGTACTTTCAAAGGTGTTAACCCTCCTGAGCTTTCTCTAGCAATTTCAAGCCTCGAAAGGACTCCTACACGCACTCCTTGTGGCAATCTTTTGAATACTTTTGAGAATTCGACCTCTTGACTCAATGCACTCTCTGTAACAACAGTCCTCAAATCCTTCCCTTAGTTGATAAGTCCTAAGACTCCCAATAGCCTGCGCACTCCTAGCATGGATTTTGTGCTTCACTTTCTCTTCTGCTGGAATGAGAACAACGGTATCCCTCTTGAGCTTTCAGAGATAAACTCTGAACCTTTGTCAATGCACTCCTTGCGGACATTTCACTGCACTCCTTGTAGGAAATCTCACTCAAGATGAGAAAAAATTGAAACTCATTCTCTCTCTCTCTTAGATTCCAAGCATTCAACATGAAACCATACATTCACACAGTATTAAAGAAAATGCATAACCAGTGAGAGTAAACAACTGTAAGCATACCATTCACCATGTATAAACAGAAAACATCATAACACCATGAAATCTGATTTAAAGCTTCATATATTAATTCAAAGCTCCTATACATGGATTCTTCTCTACGCTATCTGCTACATCTCTCTCTTCTCTTCTATGCTAATGATACAACTAACTACCATGATACAATGGTGAGGGTGTCTATACCCGTTTTCCCTCCTACTCTCTAAACTGTCTAATCTATTAATTCCAACCTACCTACTTTCATTAATTGGGCTTAAATGCCTTTTACAAATGACAGATGGGAGTAATTTCCCCAGGTCTGATTACAATCTCCAAGATATAAATGCAAAGTACGCCTTCCTCCCAGCTATTACATTAATGCTTTTTTTTCAAAATTCAAAATGGGTCTTATGAAAACGTGCTCTTTTTCTTCCTCCACGCATCCAACTATTTATTTGGTTAGGTGCATGCTTTGGCTTTGCACGATGCTCCTGCATCATACTCCCTCACTTGAAAATTTTCATGAACTCATGTCATGAGCTCTTGCACAGTCTATCCATGCTTCTGAATTTCTTCTTCATCTTCCTAGTTGGCATATTCAACTGGATGTCCCTTCCATTTGACCAAGTATTCAAAATACTCTTTTCTCCTGGTCTTCCTACTAATTATCTTGTCAATTATACTTTCTATTTGTGGATTTTCAGCTACAGGCATTTTCTCAGTCCATTGAACTTCTGTCTATTCATCCTCTGCTCCTGCTTTAGCTCTGTAAAGGGTACAAATCCGCAACATTGAATATCGGTGAAATTCTGATCCCATCAGGTAATTCAATCTCATATGTGTTTGTCCCAAGTTTCTTTATGACCTTGCACGGTCCAATATTTTTCCTCTTCAGTTTGTTATATGCCCTCCTTTGGAACCTCTCTTTCCTTAGATGTGCAAAAATCAGATCACCAACTTCAAATTGAAGTTCTCACTTGTGTTGATCTGCTTTACGCTTATATTCTTGGCTTGAATTCTGTAATCACTCCTTGACTCAGCTATGAAGATCCTTCATTGCTTCTGCAAAATTCTCTGTTCTAGCACTCCTGAATTCATTTTGTTCTGGATCTTTCAATTTAGATACTCCTCTTGGCTGCTTTCCATATACAATCTAGAATGGAATCTGCCCTGTGCTTCTGTTGAGTGAATCATTGTAAGCAAATTCTGCTTGTGGCAAAATATGATCCCACTGACTGTGGTGTTCAGTCACTAGGCTCCTCAACAAGTCTCCCAAGCTCCTATTCACAACTTCTGTCTGCCCATCCATTTGAGGATGATACGCTAAGCTAAATGACAAAATTGTCCCCAACTTCTTCCATGAATTCCTCCAGAAATGTCCCACGAACTTAGTATCCCGATCAAAAATGATACTCCAGGGAAAGCCGTGAAGTTTGACGACTTCTTTGAAAAAAAAATTCGCAATGTGAGTTGTGTCACTGGTTTTATGGTATGGTATGAAATGTGCCATCTTGGAAAATCTATCGACTACCAAAAATATTGAATCACATCCTATTTGTGTTCTTGGAAGTCCCAATATAAAATCGATGCTCACTGCATCCTACAGCCTCTCAGGTATGGTTAATGGCTGGTATAACCCTGTGTTCTTCCTTTTTCCTTTTGTGTGTTGGCAAATTCTGCATTTGTCAACAAGTTTTTTGACATCTGTCCTCATCCCTAGCCAAAAATATGAGCCATTCAATTTTGAGAATGTTTTATGATGACCAAAGTGTCCGGCCAATCCTCCACTGTGTTTTTCTTTCAGTAGGTTCTCCCTCATGGAGCATTTTGGAATACATAATTGATTACCCCTGAATAACAATCCATCCTGGATCATATATTCAATCCATTGGCTTATGTCCCTGAGAATTGGATTCTCAGATGCCTCATATGCTTCCTTAAAATCTGGGTCATCCCTATACATCTCTTTGAGGTTATCAAAACCCAAAGTTATGACTCTGAATTCCTGCATAAGTAAATATTTCCTGCTCAAAGCATCAACAAATTTGTTAGCAGTTCCAGAAATATGCTTAGTTATAAAAGTAAAATTCTGCATGAATTCAACCCATTTACCATGTTTTTGGTTCAACTTGCCTTGTTGAGTCACGAATTGTAATGCATGATTATCAATGTACAAAACAAACTCTTTAGGAACCAAATAGTGTCTCCATTTCTTCATCGCTTGTATGACCGCATAGAATTATTTGTCATATGTTGAGTATTTAATATTTTCTTCATTCAGTTTCTCACTTATGTGATCATTCTGTCATCTTGGCTCAAAATTGCTCCAATTGCAAATCCACTTGTGTCACACTTGACCTGAAATGTCTTGCTGAAATATGGCAAAACCAAAATTGGCTGCTTAGTGATCTTCTTCTTCAACAGGTTAAAACTCTTTTCTACTTCCTCTTCCAATCAAAAGACTTATGTATTTTCTTCACCATATCCATCACTGGTGCGCTAATTCCACTCAAATTTTGGATGAATTTCCTGTAGAAACTAGCCAAACCATGGAAGCTTTGAACTTCAAACACACCTTTCGGTGATGGCCAATTCTTAATCACTTCTACCTTATCCGGATCCATTTTTAGCTCATTTGTAGAGATAAAAAAAACCAAATAAATGAGTTCCGTCCTCATAAATGATGATTTCTTCACATTAAATAGCAACTTCTCTTGCTGTAATCTCTTCATCACTTCAGCTAAATGTTTCAAGTGCTCTGCTTCTGTCTTGCTGAAAATTAATATATCGTCAAGATATACAATGACGAATTTCCCTATGAAATCCTTTAGGACTTCATTCATCAATCTCATGAAAGTACTGGGTGCATTTTTTAAGCCAAATGGCATGACAAGCCATTCATACAGCCCTTCATTCATCTTGAATGTTGTCTTCCATTCATCACCTTCTCTCATGCGAATCTGATGATACCCACTTTTCAAATCAATCTTTGAAAACAATCTTTCTCCACTCAAGCAATCCATCAAATCATCCATCCTCGGTAATGGGAATTTGTTTCTTTGGGCTGAGCATTGTTGGAACAACGCATGGACTCAAGCTCTCTCAAATCAACCCTTTGTCCATTAAGTCCTAGACTTGTCTCTTGACTTCTTCATTCTCTTACGACATCAACCTGTACGATGCTTTGTTTGGTAAACTAGCTCCAGGTATAAGATCGATGTGATGGCTTATACTCTTGATCGGTGGTAACGAACAAGGTAGTTCTTCCACTACTATATCAACGAACTCTTCCAGTAACTCCTGGATTTCCTCTGGTAAATCATCCACTCTTGTACTGGTCAAAACAATTCTAGGCTTTCTGACCACAACAAATTGCATCTCTTCCTTCTTCTTTACCTCATTAAGAAGTTCCTTCCCACTCATGAGAAGTACAATGTTGCTCACCTCTAGTTTTACTTCTTTATCCTTAATCGGCAACAACATGTGCATCCTCCCATTCTTATCTAGGGTGTATGTGTTCTTTCTCCCATCATGAACCACATTCTTGTCATATTGCCATGGTCTACCCAACAATAGATGAAAATCATCCATGGGAATGACATCGCATAATATTTCATCCTTATATCCTCCTATTTTAAATTTAACTAAACACTATTTAGTGACATTTACCTGATGTCCTTTTTTTAGCCATGAAACTCTATATGGGCTTGGATGTACGATAGTTTCCAGCTCCAACTTTTCTACCATCTCTGTAGAAATGATATTGTTTGTGCTACCGCTGTCCACGATGACTTTGCATACTCTATCTTTTGTTTTGCATGCAGTATGAAATAGACTGTTCCTTTGGAATGGGTTCTCTGCCTCCTTCTCTGGCATTAAGAGAAATTTCCTCATCATCAAGTATCTTCTGCCCTCAACGTCTTCTACCTCAACATCCCGTCCTTGAGCTTCGGTAATGTGAGTTTCACCACCTTCTTTCTTCCTATCTGGAAACTCATAATATTTATGTCCATTCTTCCCACAGACAAAAAATTTCACTTCACCTCCTCTGCCTCTTCCTCTTCCTCTAGCTCGAGGAAAAGTATTTCTATCAACATACTACCCTCTCTGTGAGCTTCCTCCTCTCTCAATTTGATTTTGAGGTTTCTTTCCTTCTTCTTTAGGTCTCTGAGTTCTTTCTTGGGCAATTGTTTTGCCTCTGGATTGACTTCTATCTCGGCCTCTTTGACCTTGCTTTTGGCTCATCTTTGTTATAATATAGAATATGGTGTGCTCATTTTACCATTGATGATACCCTTGTCACCCAACCATAGGTTGAATCCACCCTCCGATAACCTTAATGTTGACTGAGAATTCCTCCATAAGAAAACCCTATGCTAGATAGCCAAACAAAGGGTAGCGTACCTTTCCCAAAGAATAGTGCATCACAAAAGACTGATCAGATAGTCCAAAGCCTAGTCAAGAGATAGTCCAAGCCAACATTGAAACTTCTAGTTGTAGCAACTGCAGCTGCAGCTCTCCTCCACATGTGTGCATCAAACTGGGAACTGCAGTGCGCACCACTTGCTGTCTGCAATTCTGAGATGTTGTCAAATGAGAACTGGTGCCCTGTATTTATACTGGTTCTGCCAAATTTGTTGGGGCCAACTTCTCCTTATGGATATGTGTCTGTTCAGTATATTATTATTATTTTTGGCCGACTTCTTCTCTTGGAGGCTAATAACATAATATAATCTATCTTCTTGAGCTAACAAGACTTCTAGGGTTATTAGCCAACTCATTAGGGTTTTCTCTTGCTTTTTGGAGTGTTCTATTCTCGTCAGGTTCACACGTGGAGGTAAATACCTCTCGTAGCTACCATAATATTAACACTCCCTCCTAGCTAGGGAGGTATTACAGGTAATGGTCTTGAGTACAAAACATACCATTTACTCGGTAGCATCAATATAGTCATATAGACTATTTCATGACTAGATCATGAGCATCACCATCACCATCAACTGCATCATCTCTCAAAACCATACTTCATCTGAGTAATTAGACATGATGCTCGATAAGTCACTCACACCATAGAGTGATACAAGAGAAACTCTTATAATCTAGAGGAGTAAATTCTCTGAACCAATTTCTTGTCTGGAAAATCTTTGTTCATCATTTGTGCGGATGTTGATTATTTCCAATAAACTGTTGATAGTCTTCAAGGCAGTTAGAACATAAATAGAACACAAATGTGTCTATCCATAGTAGTACATAACTACAATCCAGTGGTTCTCTACCACACCAAGTAACACACAAGTACTTGATCAACAATGTATGGTTGTGAACAATGGAACATATCCACCATGGTAGTCCTCATCTATTGTCATACAGTCTTCATAACAAACATCTGATAGCGACCTACATAGAAACAATGTTATGATATAAACTGATTTTTCTAGGCCAATATTTCACTCACATCTGTGAGCTCTTGAAAGAATATCTGCCTCAAAATAGTGGAACATATCCACCACAGTAGTATATCTCTACTGTCTAGAGATAACTAGTCTCCATCATCTGATGCCATCCTACACAGAAAATATTGTTAAAAAAATAAACTAAATCATTTAGGCCAATCATTAATTCATGTCTGGGAGATATGAAAGAATATCTACGCTCAATTTAGAACATCAACAATGGGTTATCCACCCTATTCTTCTCAAACAAGGAAGAATGATTGTTTCTGATTTTTCAGCCTAGACCATTCCTCACCTTGGGCCATTCTTCCTACACTAATCAAAGTGAACCCTGAAAAGAATGTATAAACCCTAAGGAATGTCTGGACCATTCCCCACCCTGGGAAATTCCTCCTACACTAATCAAAGTGCACCCTGGAGAGAATGTATAAACCCTAAGGAATGATTGTCCTGGACCATTCCCCACCCTGGGCCATTCCTCCTACACTAATCAAAGTGTGCCCTGGAGAGAATGTATAACCCTAAGGAATGACTGCCCGAACCATTTACTCCATTAACCACAAGAGGAAAAGACTGTCCTCCATCAAACTCCAAAACGGACCATTCCTCATGTTAACCACAATCAGAAATCATTGTCCGGCGAGGTAGGCCAGTCTTCTTAAGTAACACTCAAGAAGAGAGACTGCCCTATACCACTCCCCACGTTAACCACAATGAGAAGTCACTATCTATGATACATCAACAATCAGACTACTTCCCATTTTAACCACAATGGAAAGTCATTGTCCATTAGAAATCTCAATCCACATTCCAAACAAAAAAGCATCTGTCCAAGATGGACTAATTTTCAAATTTAAGGATGAATGTCTTCAATAATGTTTTCAGTGTTCCCTCCTAACTTGGAGAGTAATTTCTTCCTTTTTCAATAAGAATTTGTTTCCACGAGCTCTAGCTTGAGTACACAAACTCTTTCATCTTGGATAGAAGCTTTATCAGAATGTTTGTGTATGTGCTCATCTATGGAGATATGTATTGGAGAATCATTTTCTCTTTGCTAGATTTCATCATGGATAATGTAATGCTTGATTTCAAATGTATTTTAGTCTGGAACACTATGAAGGCTTCATGTAGATCTGAACAATAGAGCATATCATAGTTGGAGAACTGGAGCATATCTATGTGACACTTCTTTTGTCATCATGAGATCTGATTTACTGAGTAGTCATCTTTATAGGAAATCTTCACCACGCTTCTGTTGTGCACTGGAGGTTCTCTACCAAGTTATCTTCTTCTATCTACATATAGGAGTCTCTTTCTGGTATGCCTCAAAGTATTGATATTGCTCTTCATATTCTCTTTATTCAATTTCTCTGGAGAACATTCTTTGCACTCATCTGATGTAGAATTCCGACTCATGGATGTTGCAGATGATATAATGACTTATGTAGTGATATGTCTGGTGTATTTAAACAAGTAATCATCATAGTCTTCTCCCTCCATATGGAAGAACCTCTGGTTCTAGATATCATTCATAAGTCTTCCATACATTTTTCTTCATCACGACTTCCAGTTCCTCTGCTTGATTTCTTTTATTGAGTTTATATCAGGCTGATAATCTTATGATGCAATGACTGGTTGTTCTGTCTTCTCTTTCTTTCTTGGAATCGTCATGTTCTTCCTCATGTTTATCTCTTGGGACCATGGAGTAGGTTCCATTCCCTAAATATTCCATTTCTTTCTTTCATCATAGGATCATGGATCTGGATGGACAACTAGGAATACTTTAAGGCTTCTCTTTGAAGAAGTTCTCTTCTACGGTTGAACTGAACACATACTGTCTTTCATGGTTGTTACCATGGATATATATTTCATCATCTTCAATGGATCATGGGATTATCTCCCTCCTAATCCTTGCTTCATGTATAAGTGCATATAATCGACTCCCTCCATCTAACAGAGTCCATGCTTCTATCTGCATTTTTATTATCTTCTGCAATATATAATAGAGTCCACACTTCCATCTGCATCCTTGTTGTTTTCTGCAATATATAATTTTCTCTAGAGTGCATGCTTCCATATTCATCTTTTGAAATGTATAATTGGCTCTCTTATCTAACAGAGTCCATGCTTTCGTCTTGTTGTTTCCTACAAAATGTCATAAGTCCTTTTCCAATTTCCTCTTGATTGTTGACTTATTTCTGTATTTGATTCTACTGAGTCTCTTCATGATTGATTCGGTTTAATAGCTTCCATATGATTTGTATCTCATCTTTTCATGTGTATTATCTAATGATATCCATTTCCATATTGTTTGTTCTTCCATTGGTATAGTTCTTCTTGGAACATATTATAGGTATGCAAGATATGTACAGAGACGATGAAAACAAGATATGTACAAGAAATAAGAAGAGTGTTGTTTCCTTTTAGAAGAAGAAGTCTCTTCCATCCTACTTAATATTATTTGTAGGTTCCTTTTCTTCGGAAATCAATGCTTCATGTTTCTCCTTCCTTTAATTTAGCTCGGGACACTGATTCTTGTAGTGACCGTACTTTTGACAGTTGAAGCATTGCACTTCTGATGATGCAAACAAGATATGTACAAGAAATAAGAAGAGTGTTGTTTCCTTTAAGAAGAAGAAGTGTCTTCCATCCTACTTAATATTCTTTGTAGGTTCCTTTTCTTCGGCAATCAATGATTCATGTTTCTCCTTCCTTTAATTTATCTCGGGACACTGATTCTTGTAGTGACCGTACTTTTGACAGTTGAAGCATTGCACTTATGAAATGTCTTTCTCTTGATTTGGCTTCCTCCTTGAACCAACCTTCCTTTTGTTCCTGAAGTTCTTGAATATTTTTGTGAAGGCTTGATCATCATAATTCTTTTGGGGTTTCTCTTTTACATTGATCCTTGATTCTTCTTGATCATAGGAAGTCCAAAGTTCTTCAAATGTCGCATACTCCTTCCTTGTGTTCATGCTTGCGGTAAATGCATCCCACATCTTGGGAAGACCATTGAGTACTATGTTCGCCAATTCCTTTTCTGAAGTGATCTCTTCAATAGCTTGTATTTGGTCTCTTAACTAGTAGATCCTTACAAAGTATGTTGTTATGTTGTCATCCTCATTCATCTTCATGTCACGGAGCTCATTCTTCAGACTCATAACTTGTCCGATGTTTCTGACTGAGAAGAGAATTGTTAGGGCATCATACATCTTATTCGATGAGTCAAGATGGGAGATGTAGGGTATCAAGTGGTATTTTATAGAATCCACTATGATACTCATGGAATTGATGTCAACATCCTTGAACTTCTCCATAGCTGCAATGTTTTGCGGTTCCTTCTCTTCTCCTTCTTCAAACTCTGGTTTCACGATCTTTCCTTTCACAATATCCAACACTTTATTATTAGCATGGATGAGGTAAATCCTTGTCTTCCATGCTCTGAAGTTAGAGGCTCCATATAAATTGTTCTCAGACTTCATAGAGTTTGTCATGGCTTGCTTGACTTGGTCAAACCCTAGATTTGACCAAAAGTTCAAACTTCACTTCTTGGCCTTCTGAGAGTTCCAGGAGATGCGCTAGGCTAGGATGAACTAATCTGTCTAGATATTAGGTAAATCCATTCACTTTAAGGTGCCTCAATAAGAGGTTTAGGGTTTCTGCAACTACACTTGCTAGTAACCCTAGCTGCAGTGTCTTGGACGCTGCTTCTGCTAGTAACCCTAGTGACAGTTCCTTAACGAGCTCAATATCCTAGTGGCTATGTTTCCTTCTAGTGTTTAGACTGACTGAAGGAGGTGTGGGCCCATAACCTGTTAGAATATAGAATATCGTGTGCTCATTTCACCATTGATGATACCCTCGTCACCCAACCATAGGCCGAAGCCACCCTCCGAGCACCTTAACGTTGACTAATAATTCCTCCAGAAGAAAAAACCTAGGCTAGATAGACAAACAAATGGTAGCACACCTTTCCAAAAGGATAGGAAATCACAAAAGACTGATCAGATAGTCCAAACCCTAGTCAACAGATAGTCCAAGCCAACATTGAAACTTCTAGCTGCAACAACTACACCTACATCTCTCCTCCACACGTGCGCATCAAACTGGGAATTGCAGTGTGCACCACTTGCTGTCTGCAATTCTGAGATGTTGTCAAATGAGAATTGGTGCCCTGTATTTATACTGGTTCTGCCAGATTTGTTGGGGCCAACTTCTCCTTCTGGATATGTGTCTGTTCAGTATATTATTATTATTTCTGGTCGACTTCTTCTCTTGGAGGCTAATAACCTAATATAAATTATCTTATTGAGACAAAAAGACTTCTAGGTTTATTATCCAACTCATTAGGGTTTTCTGTTGCTTTCTGGAGTCTTTTATTCTCGTCAGGTTCACACGTGGAGGTAAATACCTCCCGCAGCTACCATAATATTAACAAACTTCTCTTCGGCTTTCAAATCCATTTGATAAGCATCTTCTACATTCCAAATGATCATCATTCTCATCTTGTCTTGGATGTCATATCTTAGACCATTCATGTATCCGAAAACATTTTCATCATCGCTTTCTTGATGACTTGCTCTGATGTTTATCTTGTAGAACTCTTCAGTGTATTTCGTCACTGACATCAGCTTCTGTCTCAAATTATGCATCCTCCAAAACAGAGTGATTTGATAATCCTTGGGTATGAATTTGGATTTCATATTCTCAACCATTCTATCCCAACTTTTGATTTTATGCTTTCATTTGCAGTGTCTGTTAGCCTGCAGTTCATCCCACTATAGTGTTGCATACCCTTTAAGCCTGGTGACAACATGTTCAAATTTCTTATCTTCCTCGACATCCTCATCGTCGAATTATCTATCTAGAGCTCTAATCCAGTCTAGAATCTCTTCAACATATAGGTTTCCCTCGTACATGGGAATCTCCACATTTTCTCTAGCACCTATCCCTGCAACTGCCCTGAATAGGCGTTCATCTGCAGCATCTTCGAATGTGACTTCTTCTTCATGTCCAGCTTCATTTTCACTTTCATCCTCGCTGATATCCCCAGCGTCGACTGTGTGCCTCTGTGATGTTTCCATGGCATCAAGCCTGGCACATAGTTCATGCATTTCCCTCTTCACTGCTGGATCAGGCATTGGTCTGTCTCTTCTTCTCGATGGCATGGCTGAGAATGTTCCCCTGTTCTCTACTACATAAATAAAAGAACTCTTTCTATGCTATGATGTGTATCAGAGTACTCTTTCTCCTCTTTCTCCCTCTTTCTGCAATATACAAATAGAGTCAAGCTCTAATACCAAACTTGGTGCAGACCCCCAACCCACAGGCCGAGATCCACTCATAGGATCATTCAAATCTCCTTGAGTCGAAGTGGCTCTTTCGGATCCTTATCTTCAATGAATCTATCCACGGGTCCTTCTGAAATCCCCTTATTTGAACAGACATAAGGTATGACCTTCACCTCCACACAACCACAAACGGCCCTGGCACAAGCATCTTTTGCAACTCGCAATCTCGCGAATTGAAGCGTTGAGCTCTCATGCTCTTTTCCTACGAAATCCCAAGATGTGATAGTCAACAATAGTTTGACTTCCCTTTCACACTTCTCACAACTCACAACCTCACGAGTTGGAGTGTAGAACCTTCATTATCCTCCTTTGAGAAATCCTGAGATGTGATAGGGAAACTATGGGTTGACCCCTCAATGCGCCAGTACACGCCACCTGTCACTCTTGCGGTCCCCACCTGACAGATGTGCCATGTGTTGTATGAGCCTCACCCAATCCGACGACCTGCTTTATTTCAGGATTCTGGGTATTGAGAGTTTGGAACTCTCAATTCCAAAATGTTTCCTCCTTGTTTTATTGACATGCGAAATGCCGAAATCCTGAAACTCCATGCCAATTCCTGTCGCAACTCACGACTTCGGGACATTCGTTCCACTTTTTTCAACTCCTTGTCGTCAGGATCCACGAAATGATAAAATGATCTGACGACTTAGACAGATCACGATCAACGGTTGATGTGAATCTTGACACCAATGGAATGGATTCATCCAAACCTTATCTGCCCTGCAACTCCTCTAGATCCTACGGTCCTCACGACTTCGTGAGTTCTCCACAGAGAATTCTGACCGTTCGTCCCTCCTTGACAGTTTCTGTGAAATGAACCAAATTTCTTCTACTGGAACTTAACTTCTGTTAGACATTTTCAATCTCCACCTCCCTTTGGGTACTTTCAAAAGTGTTAACCCTCCTGAGCTTTCTATGGCAATTTCAAGCCTCGAAAGGACTCCTGCACGCACTCCTTGCGGCAATATTTCGAATACTCCTGGGTATTCGACCTCTCAACTCTTTGCACTCTTTGCAACAACAGTCCTCAAATCCTTCCCCTAGTTGATAATTCCTAAGACTCCTAACATCTTGCACACTCCTTGCATGGCTTCTATGCTTCACTTGCTCTTCTGCTGGAATGAGAACAACGGTATCCCTCCTGAGCTTTCAGAGATAAACTCTGAACCTTTGTCAATGCACTCCTTGTAGGAACTCTCGCTCGGGATGAGAAACAATCGAAAATCATTCTCTCTCTCTCTCTCTCTCTCTTAGATTCCAAACATTCAACATGAAACCATAGATTCACACAGTATTGAAGAAAATGCATAACCGGAGAGAATAAACAACTGTAAGCATACCATTCATCATGTATAAATAGAAAACATCATAACACCATGAAATCTGATTCAAAGCTTCATATATTAATTCAAAGCTCATGTACATGGATTCTTCTCCTTCTATTTGCTACATCTCTCTCTTCTCTTCTATTCTAATGATACAACTAACTACCATGATACAATGGTGAGGGTGTCTATACCCATTTTCCCTTTTACTCTCTAAACTATCTAATCTATTAATTCCAACCTACCTACTTTCATTAACTGGGCTTAAATACCTTTTACAAATGACAGATGGGAGTAATTTCCCCAGGTCTGTTTACAATCTCCAAGATATAAATGTGAAGTACGCCTTCCTCCCAGCTATTACATTAATTCTTTTGTTTCAAAATTCAAAATGGGTCTTATGAAAACATGCTCTTTTTCTTCTTCCGCATGTCCAACTATTTCTCTGGTTAGGCTCGTGCTTTGGCTTTGCACGATGCTCCTGCATCAGTTAGGGTCCTAACCCACACATAGGTAGAACAATATATTCAGATGTAATAAAGTTCAACATTAATAAGGCCTTGCAATAAAATAGAATAAGTCGAATGTAAGAAGACCTAATAGAAGCTTCCTCTTCTAGAAGGATCTTCCTCTAGATGCTTCTTTTGATAGACATATTTAGTATAAATAGGAGTCGAGGGCATGAGAACCCTACCTTGGATATTATTTTAATAGAGCTCTACTCAACTGGAGGTTTCCCCCTTGAAGAGGCCCATGAACATTGCTCTCAGAATCAAAGTTCTATTATGTTGTTATTCTTAAATCATTTCAGTGTTATTGTGGTGATTGTTCTGGTTATATTGTTGTTATTTTGCCGTTTCTAGCATTTTATTTATGTTCTGCATACTTTTTATATATGGTATTACAAGTGGTATCAGATCACTTTCATCGATCAAAATTGTGGGTTAATTTTTTTTTTCAGGGTAGAGACGTATTCTGGTGTCTTTAAGCCACAGAGATCTGTTGTACACGCATCAAACCATGGTTTAGGGATTCATACACATAGGAAATACAAGTGGTACTTAAGAACACATCTGTTGGCGACCCTTGTAACCGTTGTTGGTACCCCTTCGAGTGGCAGTGAATCAGACAACACCTGTGTACGGATCGACCTAGATTACCTAAAGCCCTCTTTAGATAAATTGATCGGCCGCCTGACTACTATAGTGCCACCAAGAAAAACACTGAGGAAGATACTCTCTAGTACCTGGGTAGTCGGGTAGTATGGCTAAGGGCACGGTCTAGAGTCCTTAGTTAGTGCCCTGAGATATTGGGCCAGGTACTACTATTGGACCCCGCACATATATAAGAGACCTATATCATAGGGAAAACCCTTGTCTGTAGAACCCTTGAATACCTAACCCTTGGGGACATAAACATAAACAAATTAAAACAGACAAGCTCTATTGTCGCGCAACTATGTTTGAGTTTCCAAATCATTACACATTTCTTCCTGGTTAAGCATTTTGGCATTTCATCACTGTAGTACTCTTCAGGCCGAAGTATAACTCCGAAGGTGTTAAAAAAAAAAAAGTATGGAAATTTTTTCACCATTATTTGAGACCTATTCCATTGGATTCATCTCTTTGCCCCTATCACATCCATACATATCATTTTTCAACAAAATTTTTGACCCCACCCGCCCCATTTCAATTCCCTCATCATCATGGCCCATACCCGTAGCCAAGACTGGGAAGCTCACTTCAATACCTTGCAGTCTAATTTCACCGAGACCTAACAAGAAGTGAAGCAACTCAGTGCCAATGTTTTTTCCATCAATACAACCATGCAGTTCTCAATGGAGGAAATCAAAGAAGACCTGACTACCCAACTTGAATCTGTCGTTTTGATGCTTTGCACCAAGTTGCATATCCCTACAGATAACCCTTTATCTGACCCACCTCCACACACAGAAGTTGAAAATTCCTATCATTCGCATAACTTTCAACACCATCACTTTCAACGTGACCTACGCCTTCTGTGGGTGGATGTGACCAAATTTGATGGCTCAAATCCCACTGGTTGGGTAACCCAATAGAACATTATTTCTCCTTATACAACATTACGGATTACTTGGCCAAACTCTGGTATGGTGTTCTCCATCTAGATCAAGAACATTGGCAATACTGGAAATGGAGAAAAGCTTCCCGTCCAGGGTATATTTCTTTGACACACTTTGTGGCGGAGATTTATGAACACTTTGACACTAACACCAAATATTTGGGTCGTTTGTCAAAGTTGAAACAATCGAGCATAGTATAACACTTTATAGATTCTTTTGAGTGCCTGGATTTTCAGACAGAGGGCATGTTTGATGCCTTTTTCTGAGTGTGTTTTATCAGTGGCCTCAAGGATGAGACTTGGGCCCTTGTCTTCATGGATCAACCTCTGAGTTGGGTGGAGGCTATTAAAAGAGATAAATAAGAACAACATGTTGTATCATCTCAAAACCGGAAACCCTCCTTTATCCCTCGCACTAAACCAGTAAATCCCACTACTCCCTCTGCTCCACTAAAGATCCAAAAATTGACCAGGGATGAAATGGATGAATGCCAACTCAAAGGACTTTGTTATAATTGTGATGAAAAATATTTCCTGGGCCACAAGTGTAAGGAACAAAATATTTTTATGGCCATCTCAGAGGATATTTCGGAAGAGGATGTTGAAACTCTCCTTGTGTATGAGTCACCTGAAACCACTGACATAAACCCTCCCTCAGACCCTCGTGAAGTAGAACTAGTCATTTACCTAAATGCTCTCACTGGCTTCTTTGCTCCCCAAACCCTCAAGCTAATCAGTTACATCAAGCATAGGAAGGTCATCATTTTGGTTGATAGTGGAAGAACCCATAATTTTATTCATCGCCACATTGCCCAAGAAACTCATTGCTACATCCATGCAGTCAATAACTTCCAAATCATGATTGCCAATGGTGGCTCCATGAAATGTGGAGGGCATTGTGAAAATGTGTGTCTCCAAATAGGTGACTACCACCTGAAATCTCATATGTTTTCTATTGACATGGGCAGTTGTGACATTTTGTTGGGTGAAGACTAGCTAAGGACTTTGGGTCCCATTCTCATGGATTTTAAAGAATTAATCATGCAATTCGACTAGGAGGGCCAACAATATAATCTCCAAGGCATCACCGCTGGTTCACCTGAGATCATTAGTTCCCATCGCATGGAAAAGCTTCTCAAAAAAGGTCATTCTTGTGTTATTTCCCAACTCCATGCCATACAAGCAACATCGAAACCCTCGGTCCCACAAGTCCTCTAATCCATCCTTTCTGAACATCAAGTGGTATTTTCCACTCCATAGCGACTCCCTCCTTCCCATGGTGTTCATGATCATTCCATTCCCCTTGTACCAGGAATCCTTCCTCCCAATATCCGTCTGTATCATCACCCCTTTTCCCAAAAAAATGAAATTGATAAAATGGTCCACGAACTCCTTAACGCAGGCGTTATCTTCCCTATTATTATACCCTACTCTTCTCCTGTGGTCATGGTCTTGAAGAAAGAAGGTTCTTGGTGAATGTATCCTAACTTCTGTGCCATCAACAAACTTACAATTAAAGACAAATTTCCCATTCCTTTCATTAATGACCTCTTCCATGAATTGAGTGGCGCCCAATTCTTTACTAAACTTCATATTCATTCTGGATACCACCAGATATGTATGAAACATGCATACATTAACAAGAATTCCTTTAGAACTCATGAGGGCCACTATGAGATTTTGGTCATGCCCTTTGGCTTGTGTAATGCCCCCTCCACCTTCCAAAGCCTCAGGAAACATGTCTTCCATCCTTTTCTTTGTCATTTTTTCTTAGTTTTCTTTGATGATATCCTCATCTATAGAAAAACCTCGAAATATCATCTTGCTCATGTGGATCAAGTTCTCCATCTACTCTCTGAGCACAAACTTTTCCTGAAACAGTCTAAATGTGCTTCTGGTGCCTCAGAAGTCGAGTACTTGGCTCATCTGGTTGGCAAGGATGGCGTCAAGGTGGATCCTAAAAAAATTGAAGCTATGCAAGAATGGCCTCACCCAAAGACTCTTAAAATCTTGCATAGATTTTTGGACTTAATGGGTTATTATCGCAAGTTTGTTAAGAATTATGGAAACGATGCAGCACGTCTCACTGCACTCCTAAAAAATAAATATTTCACTTGGACTCCAGTAGCTAATAAAGATTTTCAAACCTTGAAGATGGCCATGTGCACCACTCGAGTCCTAGCCCTTCCTGATTTCACAAAGACCTTTGTCTTGGAATGTGATGCTTCATGGAAATGAATTGGTGTTGTCCTTATGCATGAGGGTCGCCCATTGACCTTTACCAGCAAGGAACTCTCTGAAAGAAATATGGACAAATCAATATATCAAAAGGAAATGTTGTCTATTCTGCATGACATTGATTTGTGGCACCCTTATCTATTGGGGAAACGCTTCCAAATTAAGACAGACCATCAAAGCCTCAAGTATTTTCTAGAACAAAGCATTTCCTCCCCATAGAAAAAAAAATGGGTGACTAAGCTCTTTGGATATGATTATTAGATCATTTACAAGAAGGAAAAATACAATGTCATTGTGGATGCACTTTCCCAAAAATATGAAGATGACAGATACCCTTTTTCTCTTTCCTTCATTGTACCATATTAGCTCCAAGTCGTTCACCATGAATGGCTACACGATCCCAAAAGTTTGCATCTGATCTAACAATTGTAGTCCAATTCTCTAGCTTCCCCAGGGTACTCCTGGCTCCATGATGAGCTTCGATAAAAAGGCCTTTTGTATTTAAGTAAAGAATCAAAATCTAAATCCATGGTACTTTCTGAGCTTCATGCTACACCCACTGTTGGGCACTCCAGGCTCACCAAAACCTATGACAAGGTCAAACGTTCTTTTTTATTCAATGGTATGAAACAATACATTCATAATGTTTTCGCTGAATGTGATGTGTGTCAACACAACAAGATCGAAATAGTCAAATCTCCCGGGACACTATAACCGCTTCTGATTCCACCTTCTATTTGGAGGGATATCTCTATGGATTTTATTACAGGCCTACCCAAATCAAGAAATAAATTTGTCATCATGGTGGTTGTTGATCGCCTTTCAAACTATGCTCATTTTTGTGCTCTTTAACACCCATTTACAACATCCACGATGGCTCAACTTTTCATGGATCAGGTCTTCAAGATTCATGGCATGCCGCATTCTATTATTTCTGATTGTGACCCAACTTTCACCAGCAAGTTTTGGCAAGAACTGTTCAAGCTACAAGGCACCCAATTTCATCTCATCACATCTTATCATCCCCAGACTGATGGTCAAATAAAAGTTGCCAACAAGTGTTTGGAAACATATTTGAGGTGTTTTTCCTGGGAAAAGAAAAATTAGTGGGCTCAATGGTTACCCCTAGTTGAATGGTGGTACAACACTGCATACCATACAACTACATGCATGACTCCTTTTGAAGCGGTATATGGAAAAAATCCACCGTCATTTCTCTCATACTTACGTGGTGTCTCGAAAGTCCAGCCGATTGAACAAACGCTTATAGTTTGAGAGGATATTCTCCACACCCTCAAAGAGAATTTGGTCATGGAACTGAATCGCATGAAGAAACAAGAAGATCAAGGTCACTTTGAATGTCAATTTGTAGATTGGGATCAAGTGTTTCTTTCACTACAACCTTATAAGCAAAATTCCCTCAAGGCCAAGCATTGTCAGAAGCTAGCACCCAAATTTTATGGTCCTTATACCATTCTCAAGCATGTGGGACAGGTGACCTATCAGTTAGCTTTTCCCATTCATTCTAAGCTACATCCTATTTTTCATGTTTCATGCTTAAAGAAGGTGATTGGAAGTAAATGCCAAATTCAAACCAACCTTCCCAAGTTAAGTGAAGAAGGAAGCATTTGGCTACAACCGCAAGCATTTTTGGACTAGTGTTAGCATCGCCTGCATCAAAGAACCATAAAGGAAGTGTTAGTCCAGTGTAAATATACAACTCCAACAGATGCCACTTGGGAACCAACTACCATTCTACAACAATTTCCACATCTCAAGCCTTGAGGACAAGGTTGTTTTTAAGGGGGAGGACATGTTAGATTCCTAACCCGCATATAGGTAGAACAATATATTTAGATTTAATAAAGGTCAACATTAATAAGGCCTTGCAATAAAATAGAATAATTCGAATGTAAGAAGACCTAATAGAAGCTTCTACTTCTAGAAGGATCTTCCTCTAGATGCTTCTTTTGATAGACATATTTAGTATAAATAGGAGTAGAGGGTATGAGTGATCTGAAAATAAAAGGCTAACTTGTTATTCTATGCAAGCACCCTCTACTTCATTAAAATAAACTTTACAGGACCTTGCTTCATGTGTTAAAATATGCGAAAACAAAATTATGTGCCAAGTTTATGAATCTACTTTTGAATGTTTATGTGTGAGGAATTGTTCTTTTAAATGGTTAAATATGTTCTTTAAATAAAAACACAGCAACACAACTTGCAGCAAATAAACCATCAAACTCACAACAGTAACAACATGATAAAGGAGTTCACCCCCCTCCGGGCTACATCTCCTTGAGCCTCCATCAATGGACTTGGCTCTCTGGGATTAATTTGTCAAAAGTTCTTTTACAATCTGATGCTCAATTCCAATGGAAAAACAGACTGTACCATTGAGATTAGAACACATAAAAACCCCAAAAATGACTAATAGAACTCTGAAAATGGGTCATGGCTCATCCGGGCATGACCTCTTCTACATGTGGCCATAAGCTTCCCTGAGCTTCTCTTTGGAAAAAAACCCTGTAAAAGTCCTCAAAAGCCTTTGAAACATGTCCCAATGTGTTCATAGCATAACAATTAGCCAAAAATGATTATTCAATCACAGAAAACAAACATAGGCTCACCAAAACATGTCATCAATCAATGAGGGCTTCAAGCTCCCTGGAGCTTGCTGAAACTTCAATGGCTAAAACACCTGAAAAAGAAGTCTTCAAATGGCCTTGATAATAGCACCAATGGATTCAAGACGTCCCAAAACCCCTAGCTAAGATTTTACGGCACCTCAATCGGCCAAAATATGAAGAAGATAGTCCTCCTCCATTTTCCTCCTTCAACCTTGCTGAAACTGGTTCGCCAAAATGCACCCTTCTTTATTAAACCTGGCACACACGCAATATATAGCGTAAACACTTGGCACCGGGCGCAACCATGCCAATGGTGAAAATCGTAGAATGGTTAGGGTGCCTCCAGCCCCTAACCGCCTAGCTCCTGGGCGTATAAGGGTCATGTGACCGCGCACATGGAAAAAAGTGGTTAATATGGTTACAACGGTGTAACTCCCTGCTCCGGTTGTGGGCACATGCAACCACACATAAAACCACGGGCTTTAATTATCTGAAACTCCTGCATGCGTACCATATGTGGTCATATGGACACACACATAAAACCGTGTGGTAAACAACCCAAAACGCGCGCCATTTAATAAAAAGTATGGGCATATGTGGTATACAATATAACCGTGTGCTATATTTGAAATAATCCCCGTGTGCACCTTTTACAAATAGGCGTGGTCACGTACAATAAACATATGACCGTGGGTCGGGGATAAGCCCCAGCCCGACCCCTCGCCAACATAGCATTAATGTAAATTCAAATAAATATCTTTCCATATTCATTACAAGAATCAACGTGTGGTCTATTGGCATGGCGGACTTTGTTAAAGCGCTTATCAAAAGGGAGAGGTCACCGGTTCAAATCCGGTTGGATCCACAAAATTTTAAACAACAAACCAATAAACCATTAGCCAATAAAGGGGTGCCACATGGCAGCCCATGACTGGGCCATGTGGCACCACACCATTTGTCGAAAAATGATGCCACATGTTACAACACGATTCGCCTAGATGTCAGCCAATCTGAAATTTCCATGTAACCTATGCCATGTCATCATAAGGCCGACACGTCAGCATACGGTCATGCCACGTCAGCATCCATACGGACTGTACGAATTGCCCAGTCAGCATCCTTTTTTTACCTGTTTGACGATTCAGACAGATCGCGATATCTCTCGTTCCCAACGTCCGTTTGAGACGAAATAAATTGCGTTGGGTTCGTGATGACGAGGGCTACGCTATCATCCATTTTTAGGCAATTCTGAGAACATTTATTTTTGGGCTAAAATTTGACCCTTGGTCCAGATTTTGATCACACCTTCCCACTGAAAGGCTTTTGGACCCACAAAATATTATGATTATATGTCTGCTTTCAAGTTATATCAACTGATTCTACTTGAAAAGTATTTTTGACAATCACTTGAATACCTTGACATGCCTTGCACTGCAACTGGCTATGTCCTTCAACCACTGCTCTCTGGCTGCTGCTGACCCACTGTTCTCTCTGTGCTTGGAAGAATACCAACCTTCCCACTGAGAATCAAGTCCCTCTTGTGAACTCTTTGACATCAACATAATCATCTCTCCAATGGCTGCAAAAACTTTCCTGTGACATCTTGTCACAAGCCAAGAAAACCATCAATCTTGAAAACAAATTATACAAGATTGAAAAATGATGCCAACAAAGTCTTTTTCTCTTCAAAAAATTGTCGCATCTCGTACTTCATCAAAGCACATGGTGTTTTCCTGCATCTTTGTGTACTCAAAATCAACTTTCAAGCCAACAAACATCATCGACTAAACATAAGTCGAAAAACATGATCGACACACATAGTCGTCAAGACAACATCGACACCAGTCGAGACTCATTTGAAACATCTCAACCTTCCAAAATGACAAGTCGACAAACATGATACACAATCATGAATCACTCATGATGAACCATCACCAGGTTCACTGCTTACACATACATAAAAACAAATGCATATGCATGACTCTTCAACTCTTCTTCCAGTACAAACATAAGTACATAACCCAAAACATGTGGGTACATAAGAG
>ML777877.1:568257-591554 GCA_009831015.1 Picea engelmannii
GGTCTTTCTTCAACAACAATAGGCTCAACAATGCCTTGTGCATGCTTGCCCAAACCTCTACCTTCATAGCCCATTTTTAACAATAACTTGGACCCTATTCCTCTTGTGTGATTTTCAAAAACACCAAAACATTCATCTTTAGATGAATTAGAAGATAAACTAACATTGCATACCTTATGTTCATGCATGTACTTGGTAAGGGTTTCTTTTGCCTCATGGAGTTGAATCTCCATCTCATGCAACATTTGAAGAAGCTGGTCTTTCTCCTGCTTCATGGCCATCAACTGCTCTTCAAGGGCAATGTTCATATTTCTGTCTTCACACATCTCTTTCATCAAATCTCTCATAGTTAGAATCTCTTCTTTGTCAAAGAATTTAGATAATGAAAATGTATGAGAACTATCAATGCTTGAAGCTTCCTCCATCCTTGGAAGATATCCAACTTCAACACAAAACTTGCCCAAAAACCAATAGCTAAATCTCAAGCTATCAATGGAAAACACATGAGCAAAACAAACTATGCTCTGATACCACCTGATCTGAAAATAGAAGGCTAACTTGTTATGCTATGCAAGCACCCTCTACTTCATTAAAATAAACTTTACAGGACCTTGCTTCATGTGTTAAAATATGCGAAAACAAAATTATGTGCCAAGTTTATGAATCTTCTTTTGAATGTTTATGTGTGAGGAATTGTTCTTTTAAATGGTTAAATATGTGCTTTAAATAAAAACACAGCAACACAACTTGCAGAAAATAAACCATAAAACTCACAAAATTAACAACATGATAAAGGAGTTCACCCCCCTCTGGGCTACATCTCCTTGAGCCTCCATCAATGGACTTGGCTCTCTGGGATTAATTTGTCAAAAGTTCTTTTACAAATCACGATATCTCTCCGACAGATCGCGATATCTCTCGCTCCCGATGTCCATTTGAGACGAAAAAAATTGCGTTGGGTTCGTGATGATGAGGGCTACATTCTCATATGTTTTGAGGCAATTCTGAGAACGTTGATTTTTGGGCTAAAATTTGACCCCTGGTCCAGATTTTGATCAATGAGTAGCCTAGCTTGGGTATTGTTGTAATAGAGCTCTACTCCACTGAATATTTCCCCCTCGAAGAGGCTCATGAAAATTTCTCTCAGAATCAAAGTGCTATTTTGTTGTCATTCTTAAATGATTTCAGTGTTATTTTGGTGATTGTTCTTATATTGTTGTTATTATGCCATTTCTAGCATTTCATTTCTATTCTGCATACTTTTTATATATGGTATATTACATTGTTGGCATAATGTTTCACAAATTCTCTTATACCACCCATTTCCCATGATGTTTTGATGGGAGGCATCGTCATTGAAGAGTAAGATATTGCTTGTGCTAAATATTTGGGTTTGGTTTATTCCCAATCTTGTACATTATAAGACCTAATCCCAAATGGTCCATGTACATCAACTGATCTATCAAAACCATCATCCGATGCTCATTTTGATGGGGTCATCGATTATTTAAAAACTCAATCCAACACAGGATCCATTGGGATGATCAATTATTGCATTTCAAGCCAAGGTACAATGCAGGATTCTGTCTCATCCAATTTTCCTTCCCCTCCAGCTTGGACTGCCCAAGTGAAAGCAGTCGAATCTGCTTCATCAATGCAACCTTGAGGAAAAAATAAAAATAAACATAAATCAAAGAAAAATTTTAATCAAATAGAGGTTCCAAAGACAAAAACAGAAACACCTATTGTTGAAAATCAACCACAGCAAAAACCAAAATTTGCAAGTTTAATATGTGCAGAAGACCATTACACAAGAGATTGTCCTCATCAAGATGAAGTGGAAAAACATGTGAAAGGGAATTGCCAACCTGCTATTTTGACATATCCTTTTCCACCATAGCAGAAATCAATGGTTGCACAAAATCCTACACCTCCGCATGCTTCCTTGAGTGCACATATTGATATGTTCAATGGTGTAGATTTGACCACTAGGACAAAGACTTATGAAATACCTCTAGAAAAAATCAGTAAAGAAAGTGTAACTAATGGAACTACGAATGAAACACCTTCCACTTCTATTACTCCTCTAGCTGGTCCTCTCCATATTGAGAAACCAACGTTTGAATAAATATTACGTCCACCCAAGAGCACCATCTCAAAGTCAGTTTTTAACCCAAACTCTCGTGCTTCCTAGAATTACAAAATTGTGGAGGATTTGGCCCAAGCACCTTGTGCAATGTCGACACTTGAGGTTCTGTAGAACTGTCCTGGTCAACATAGAACCCCCTTGGAATCCATTGGAGTTGTAGATCCTGAGTCATCCAATGGTATCTAATCTAACCTAGACGATTATAAATCGAGGCTCTCTCATCAACCTTGTTTTCAAATTCAAGTTGTTGTTAATAATCAACACATCCATCATACCATCCTAGATGAAGGAGCATTGACCTGTGTCATGTCCTTTCCCTATTGGAAAATAAAGTCAAAATCAATCTCCTACTATTTTGAAAGAATTCGACGAACGATGTTTCATACCTTACGGATTGTTTCAATCCTTAGTCGTTGAATTAGGGGGGGAAATGGTTTCAATTGATGTATAAGTAGTCGACACTTCTTTATACAATAATTTGTTTCTTGGAGGAAGTTGGTTTTATGCTATTACTCCCATGGCATCTTCAGTTTTTTGATGTGTCCAATTTCCTCATTAAGGAAAAATAGTTACCATAGACAAGTTAGATTACTGTATGCCCGATACCCACAACCAAAATACCAACAATATCCAATTTTTGGTAGATTTGGAGATTAGTTAAGAGAGTGTGGGGGGTAGGTATTTTGAAATATTCCTCACTCATGCTAACTTTCCCCGCATCTGTTCCTAAAAACTCACATAAAATTGCAATGGTAAACATGATTTCCACCATGGCACAACAATCCCTTGAATCATCAGATCCTTAGATTGTGCCTAGTCCATTAGAATTTGATACGATAGGTGACACTATGCCAGTCATTCCAACAAAGGCCACATATAATTCCATTCAATCAACCTCTCCTTATTTTGATGACCAACATATAGTGGCATCAAACTCTTATTCAATACCATCATGGTTAGACTCTTTATCCTCGACCTTTGATTACATTCTCCATATTTTTCCATCCGACGAATCTATAATGCATATTCTTAGTATCAGAGAATCACCTTGGGATGAAAACCACCATCACTCGTCTTTTTTCCAAGTTTAGATGAAATAGAACAAGATAGTCAATCCATATTCCCATTTGATATTGATAACTATCCTCACTCAAGATATTATCTCTAAAGGAAATTTAGGAAAAATGTCACAAACAATTAGTGTTTACATATCAAAAAAAAGAGGGTGTCACAGAAAACATACAATTAGGTGCAAATTGTTCAACCGATGAAATTCAAGATTATACAACCTTATTTAAAGAATTTCACGACGATACTTTTTCCTTGAGCTATGAATATATGCTAGGAATCAATCCTTTGATTGTACTACATGAAACAAAATTATACTCAAAGTCTAAAGCTGTACGACATAAACTTTTCCCTGTACATCCTAGAAAAACTTTGTCTATAAAGGCAGAAGTCAAAAAATTGTTGAATGTGGGTTTCAGTTACCCTGTACCTCTGACCGAGTGGGTTTATAACATCATTATAGTAACAAAAAAACAATGTACAATTCTATTTTTTGTCAACTATAGAGATATAAATAAGTCTTGTCCTAAATAAAATTACCCTATGCCCTTCATTGACCAAATCATCGATAATTGTGCTGGAAGCCTAATCTTCTCTTTTATGGATGGCTTCTCAATATATCATCATATTGAAAACACATCATAGCCACTAGGGCATCCCCATCAAAGGGTTATTTCTTTCTTCTGTTACAAATTTGCATCTTCAACCATTAGGGCTGCAAAAATCCTAATCTAATTTCTTGAATAACTCTCTAATCAACCGTTGGAAGTTTCCCAAAGTTTGCACACATATACTTCTTCGACTAGTGCACTTTTTGGCAAAGTTTGGAGGACTTTTAGTGGCTGTTTTCTTTATATAATAAGTTTATTGTTACATCCATAAGGATGATATATATTTCTATAGAAAGTGTTTACAATAACATTATATTATCATGCCAGTGTCTTGGTCTTTAATCTTGAGGTTTTCTAGTGTTTAGCTAGTCTTTATCTTGTATCTTTCACTTGATTTATAGAATTTATATCACAAATTATTATATCATTATATTTGCTTATATACATTGTTACTAAAAGATTATATTAGGGACAACAAGATTAAATTGCTTGTCCAATTGGTTATATTGATTCATATGCTTGTTTTTCTTGTGTCTCAGGCAGGGACTTCACTATTTGTAGGTTACTCAACATAGTTGGCAACCCTTGGATCTTCCCTAGACTATTTACAAAGACTTTCACACCACTTAGAATTGGCCTTTAGGGACATCCTTTCCATATTCATCCTTTTCCATCTAATTCCCCCTAGGATCACTAACCTTTCCCCCCTTGAGGTGACTACCTCACCTCTAAAGTGACGAGGACACCTTCCTAAGGTGACAATGGGTAGGTGACCTGTTATTTGTCACCAATTGGTAGTTGGGTAGGCTTTTCCCAACCTACAATTTATGGGATAACATTTTGGCGTCACTTTTGGGGAGGATTTTGAATCCTCTTCGGAACCCTAATGACACTTTGGAAAGATATCCCAAAGCCTTCACCTTAGCTTGCCTAGTGAATCCACCCAAGCAATGTTCCCTTTCCACCTTTCTTGATGAGCTCTTCTTGAATCTCATTCAGCAACTCCACCTTCCATGAACCCACCTTTCCACCTTATCCATTTCCCTCCTTTTATCAGCCTTGAGCTCATCTGGTGAATCCATTGAGGTATTATCCTAAGTAATGGAAACATGGATCTATGGAAATTTCATGAAGCATACATAGCCTTGGATCTCGAAGCTATTGATGAATATCCAAAAAAGTGTTGGGTAATCCAATTCGATATCCTCCCAAAGTTCGATGGTAATCCATAGTCATCCATAACACTCATTGTCGAGTTTTTCAAATCCATACCCATCTTGAGTACACAACATGAGTATCTATTCTTGCGGTTTTTCTTGTTGTCCTTGGGAAATGAACAAAGGGATTGGATAAAAAAATCTTACAAGCAAACAAGCATATCTTCTTTGACAATCCTCATTAGAGATTTCCTTAAACAATGGTGACTGGAAGATCAAAGTCTTGAAGATACAATTCAGGACCTGGAGGATTCTGTGTCAAGAGAAGGTTTTGACCTTGATCCTATTGAATGCTTGAGATGAAAAATTCTTCCATAGTTTGTTGAAATTACGGTTGAAAAAAAATAAGTTGACAACACCAATGAGGAAAATTTTGAGCATCTCAAGCAAAGGAGAGACAAAGATTTCAATTTTTATGAACAACTAATGAGAATTTACCCTTATATGGACTTTCTGGTTAAGTTTTGTCAGCAAAGAGAAGAAGATCTTGACGCCATCATCGATGATTATCAAAATATGCCTACCCAAAACTTAGCCTGGGAAGTGGCCATTGCATATTTTGGAACAAATTAATTATATGATTCTTTGAATAAGAAGTATGGATACCAAGAAATATCCCAAGTGATGATGAGCCACTCTTCATGCCCGAGGAACTCTACAAACTGATTTTAGATCAAGATCAAGATGGTGAGTTCTTTGATCCTATTGAATATGATGAAGACTTAGACAAAGAAAATACTCATGAAGACAAGCTTGAAGAAGATCCAGATGAGACATATGATGAAGATGAAGTGTTTTCCCTTCCACTTGATGACGACATATAGACCTATGCTTCTCCTTCATATGAAGAAAATAATGTGATGAGTTATAATCCTTTTGAAAATTTTGATGATGCTTTGTTCCATGATTATGAAAGTGAAGAAATTCGCGAGAAGGATATTGATGAAGTTTCTCTTGCAGAAGGCCTTAGCGAGAAATTGTTATAACATACCACAAAAACTACCTATGGGAGGACCATCTTGATATAACATACCACAACAACAATTTTATGGTCCTACTGGTGTCCCGATGCCTCATCAGTATTGTCCTCAAAGAAATTGCCAGTTACCTTTTCTGGCCACTCTGGATCTTCTAGACCTGTCGATATTGAAAAATGATCCCATACGACATTCTCCTTTCTGGCTGATAATCCCTGCCAAGTTACCATCTGATATCCCTAATTTTGATGGTAAACCTGGGGAAGGCCCAAATAACCAGGTCATGAGATTCCATATCTGGTGCTCATCCAACTCATTAATGGATGATTCCATTCAGTTACGCCTCTTCCAATGTACTCTTACAGGCTCAAAAACCAAGTGGTATACTGAATTACTACGAGGTTCCTTTCAATATTTCAACTCGTTGGAAATTGCCTTCCTCACCCATTTTCAACTTCCTATTAGATATGAAACCGGAAAAAAACTTTTGACCTCCCTTCGAAACAACTTCCACGCATATCTCTGATCATATCCATAAGTGGATACGACAAAGATGGTTAATCAAAGCTATCATTCCAGACCAATTGTTTATTAGGTTCCTAACCCATACATAGGTAGCTTGTTTTAGTTATATTGTTGTTATTCTTCCATTTCTAGCATTTTATTTTTGTTCTCCATACTTCTTATATATGGTATATTACAAGTGGTATTAGAGCACTTTCCTTGACAAAAATTGTGGGTTAATTTTTTTTTCTTCAGGGTAGAGACGTATTCCGGTGTCTTTAAGCCACAAAGATCTGTCGTTACACGCATCAAACTATAGTTGAGGGATTCATACATGTAGGAAATACAAGTGGTACTTAAGCACACATCTGTTGGCCACCCTTGTAACCCCTGTTGGTACCCCTTCAAGTGGTAGTGAATCAGACAACACTTGTGTACAGATCGACCTAGATTACCTGAAGCCCTCTTTAGATAAATCGATCGGTCGCCTGACTGCTATAGTGCCACCGAGAAAAACACTCAGGAAGATACTCTCTAGTACCTAGGTAGTCAGGTAGTATGGCTAAGGGGATGGTCTAGCCTCCTTAGTTAGTGCCCTGAGATATTAGTCTGATTACTACTATTAAACCCCACACATATATCAGAGAGCTATATCACAAGGAAAACCCTTGTCTGTAGAACACTTGAATACCTAACCCTTGGGGACAGAAACATAAAAAATTAAAACAGACAAGATCTATTGTCATGCAACTATGTTCGAGTTGCCAAATCATTACACATTTCTTCCTGGTTAAGTATTTGGGCATTTCATCACTACAGTACTCTTCAGACCGAAGTATAACTCCGCAGGTGTTTAAAAAAAAAAAAAAAAAAAGTACGGAAATTTTTGCACCATTATTTGAGACCTATTCCATTGGATTCATCTCTTCTCCCTTATCACATTCATACATATCATTTTTCAGCAAACTTTTTGACCCCACCCTCCCCATTTCGATTCCCTCATCATCATGGCCCATACCCATAGCCAAGACTTGGAAGCTCACTTCAATACCTTGCAATCTAATTTCACCAAGACCCAACAAGAAGTGAAGCAACTTAGTGCCAATGTTGTCGCCATCAATACAACCATGCAATCCTCAATGGAGGAAATGAAATAAGACTTGACTACCCAACTTGAATCTGTTGTTTTGATGCTTTGCACCAAGCTGCATATCCCTATAGATAACCCTTTATTTGACCCACCTCCACATACTAAAGCTGAAAATTCCTGTCATTCCCATAACTTTCAACACCATCACTATCAACGTGACCTACGCCTTCCGTGGGTGGATGTGACCAAATTTGATGGCTCAGATCCCACTGGTTGGGCAACCCAATGGAACATTATTTCTCCTTATATGACATTACAAATGACTTGGCCAAACTCTGGTATGGTGTTCTCCATCTACATCAAGAACGTTGGCAATGGTGGCAATGGAGAAAAACTTCCTATCCAGGGTATATTTCTTGGACACACTTTGTTGCAGAGATTTATGAATGCTTTGACACTGACACCAACCATTTGGGTCGTTTGAAAAAGTTTAAACAATCAAGAACAGTAGAAGACGCTTTTGAGTGCCTGGATTTTCAAACAGAGGGCATGTCTGATGCCTTTTTCTGAGAGTGTTTTATCAGTGGCCTCAAGGACGAGACTCGGGCCCATGTCTTCATGGATCAGCCTTAGAGTTGGATGGAAGCTACTAAAAGAGATAAATAAGCACAACAGGTTGTATCGTCTCAAAACCAGAATCCCTCCTTTATCCCTCGCACTAAACTAGTAAATCCCACTACTCCCTCCACTCCACTAAAGATCCAAAAATTGACCAGGGATGAAATGGATGAATCCCAACTCAAAGGAATTTGTTATAATTGTGATGAAAAATACTTCCTGGGCCACAAGTGTAAGGAACAAAATATTTTTATGGCCATCTCAGAGGATATTTCAGAAGAGGATGTTGAAACTCTCCTTGTGTATGAGTCACCTGAAACCACTGACATAACCCCTCCCTCAGACCCTCCCGAAGTAGAATCGGTCATTTACCTAAATGTTGTCATTGGCTTCTTTTCTCCCCAAACCCTCAAGCTAATTGGTTACATCAAGCATAGGAAGGTCATCATTCTGGTTGATAGTGGAAGCACCCAAATTTTATTCATCGCCGCATTTCCCAAGAAACTCATTGCTACATCCATGCAATCAATAATTTCCAAATCATGATTGCCAATGGTGGCTCCATGAAATGTGGAGGGCGTTGTGAAAATGTGTGTCCCCAAATTGGTGACTACCACATGAAATATCATATGTTTTCTATCAACATGGGCAGTTTTGAAATTTTATTGGGTGCAGACTAGCTAAGGACTTTGGGTCCCATTATCATGGATTTTAAGAAATTAACCATGCAATTTGACTAGGAGGGCCAAAAATATAAGTTCCAATGAATCACCATTGGTTCACCTGAGATCATTAGTTCCCATCGCATGGAAAAGATGCTCAAAAAAGTTCATTCTAGTGTTATTTCCCAACTCCATGCCATACAAACAACATAGACACCCTCAGTCCCACAAGACCTCCAATCCATCCTTTATAAACATTAAGTGGTATTTTTCACTCCATAGGGACTCGCTCCTTTCCGTGGTGTTCATGATCATTCCATTTCCCTTGTACCAGGAATCCTTCCTCCCAATATCCGTCTGTATCGTCACCCCTTTTCCCAAAAGAATGAAATTGATAAAATGGTCCATGAACTCCTTAACGTAGGTGTTATCCAACCTATTATGAGACCCTACTCTTCTCCTATGGTCATGGTCTTGAAGAAAGAGGGTTCTTGGTGAATGTTTCCTAACTTTCGTTCCATCAAAAAACTTACAATTAAAGACAAATTTCCCATTCCTGTCATTGATGACCTCTTGGATGAATTAAGTGGCGGCTAGTTCTTTACTAAACTTGATCTTCGTTCTGGATACCACCAGATACGTATGAAAGAGGCATACATTCCCAAGACTTCCTTTAGAACTCATGACGGCCACTATGAGTTTTTGGTCATGCCCTTTGGCTTGTGTAATGTCCCCTCCACCTTCAAAAGCCTCATGAATCATGTCTTCCATCCTTTTCTTCATCATTTTTTCTTAGTTTTCTTTGATGATATCCTCATCTATAGAAAAACCTCGAAAGATCATCTTGGTCATGTGGATCAAGTTCTCCATTTACTCTCTCAACACCAACTTTTCCTGAAAGAGTCTAAATTTTCTTTTGGTGCCTCAAAAGTCAAGTACTTGGGTCATCTGGTTGGAAAGGATGGTGTCAGGGTGGATCCTAAAAAGATTGAAGCTATGCAAGAATGGCCTCACCAAAAGACTCTTAAAATATTGTGTAGATTTATGGGCTTAACAGGTTATTATCGCAAGTTTGTTAAGAATTATGGAAAGATTGCAAAACCTCTCACTGCACTCCTAAAAAAGAAATATTTCACTTGGACTCTAGTAGCTGATAAAGATTTTCAAACCTTGAAGATGGCCATGTGTACCACTCCAGTCCTGGCCCTTCCTAATTTCACAAAGACCTTTGTCTTGGAATGTGATGCTTCATGGAAATGAATTGGTGTTGTCCTTATACAAGAGGGTCGGCCTTTGGCCTTTACAGCAAGAAAATGTTTGAAAGAAATATGGACAAATCAATATATCAAAAGTAAATGTTGTCTATTATGCATGACGTTGATCTGTGGCACCCTTATCTATTGGGGCAATGCTTCCAAATTAAGACAGACCATCAAAGCCTCAAGTATTTTCTGGAACAATGTATTTCCTCCCCAGAGAAAAAGAAATGGGTGACTAAGCTCTTTGGATATGATTATTAGATCATTTACAAGAAGGAACAATACAATGTCATTGCGGATGCAATTTCCCAAAAATATGAAGATGACGGATACCTTTTTGCTCTTTCCTTCACTGTACCAGATTGGCTCCAAGCCATTCGCCGTGAATGGCGACACAATCCCAAAAGTTCACATCTAATCTAACAATTGCAGTCCAATGCTCCAGCTTCCCCGGGGTACTCCTGGCTCCATGATGAGCTTCGATACAAAGGCCTTTTGTATTTAAGTAAAGAATCAAAACTTAAATCCACGGTACTTTCTGAGCTTTATGCTACACCCACTGCTGGGCACTCTGGGTTTACCAAAACCTATGACAAGGTCAAACGTTCTTTTTCATTGTATGGTATGAAACAATACATTCATAATTTTGTCACTGAATGTGATGTGTGTCAACGCAACAAGGTCGAAACAGTTAAATCTTCGGGGACACTATAACCGCTTCTGATTCCACCTGCTATTTGGAGGAATATCTCTATGGATTTTATTACAGGCCTACCGAAATCAGGAAATAAATTTGTCATCATGGTGGTTTTGTATCACCTTTCAAAGTATGCTTATTTCTATGCTCTTCAACACTCATTTACAACATCTATGATGGCTCAATTTTTCATGGATCAGGTCTTCAAGATTCATGGCATGCCACATTCTATTGTTTCTAATTGTGACCCAACTTTCACCAACACGTTTTGGCAAGAACTATTCAAGATACAAGGCACCTAATTGCATCTCATCACATATTATCATCCCAAGACTGATGGTCAAACAAAAGTTGTCAAAAAGTGTTTGGAAACATATTTGAGGTGTTTTTCCTCAGAAAAGAAAAATCAGTGGGCTCAATGGTTACCCCTAGTTGAATGGTGGTACAAAACTTCATACCATACAACTACATGCATGACTCCTTTTGAAGCGGTATATGAACAAAATCCACCTTCAGTTCTGCATACTTACATGGTGTCTCAAAAGTCCAAGCGATTGAACAAACACTTACAGTTTGAGAGGCTATTCTTCGCACCCTCGAAGAGAATTTGGTCATGGAATAGAATCGCATGAAGCAACAAGCAGATCAAGGTCGCTCTGAATGTCAATTTGTAGAATGGGATCAAGTGTTTCTTCGACTACAACCTTACAAGAAAAATTCCCTCAAGGCCAAGCATTTTCAAAAGCTAGTGCCCAAATTTTATGGTCCTTATACCATTCTCAAGCATGTGGGGCAGGTGGCCTATCAGTTATATTTTCCCATTCATTCTAAGCTAGATCATGTTTTTCATGTTTCATGCTTAAAGAAGGTGATTGGAACTAAATGCCAAAATCAAACCAACCTTCCCAAGTTAGACGAAGAAGGATCCATTTGGCTACGACTGCAAGCAGTTTTGGACCAGCGTGAGTGTCGCCTGCATCAGAGAACCATAGAGGTAGTGTTAGTCTAGTGTAAAGATACAACTCTAGCATATGCCACTTGGTGATTATTCTTATATTGTTGTTATTCTGCCATTTCTAGCATTTTATTTTTGTTCTGCATACTTTTTATATCTGGTATATTACATTGTTGGCATAATGTTTCACAAAGTCTCTTATACCACCCATTTCCCGTGATGTTTTGATGGGAGGCACCTTCATTGAAGAGTAAGATATTTCTTGTGCTAAATATTTGGGTTTGGTTTATTCCCAATCTTGTACATTGTAAGACCCAATCCCAAATGGTCCCTATACATCAACTGATCTATCAAAACCATCATCCAACCCTCATTTTGACGAGGTCATCAATTATTTAAAAACTCAGTCCACCACACGATCTATTGGGATGATCAGTCATTCCATTTCAGGCCAAGGTACAATGCAAGATTTTGTCTCATCCAACTTTCCTTCCCCTCCAGCTTGGACCGCCCAAGTGAAAGCAGTCCAATCTGCTTCATCAATGCAACCTTGAGGAAAAAATAAAAATAAACATAAATCAAAGAAAAATTTTAATCAAATAGAGGATCCAAAGACAAAAACACAAACACCTATTGTTGAAAATCAACCACAGCGAAAACCAAAATTTGCAAGTTTAATATGTGAAGAAGACCATTACATAAGAGATTGTCCTCATCGAGATGAAGTGGAAAAAAATGTGAAATCATAGGGTTTTCTTGGGATCTCTTGTCCTTTCTCATTCTTTAGGGACCAGTGATATTCTGAGTGAATATAAAGATGAGTCATCATCTATATATGGTAACCCTCTTCATAGATGGATTGATTAGGCTTGTTGCTACACTTTTAGGCGGGACAATCATTCTGATGGTTTCTCTTTCTAACAAGATTTCCTCCCTCTGACCCATATCCATGAGTTTTATTTCATGATCAATTATATGTGTTCTTATACTCATTATTATTATGTTCTTATGTTATCTTTGTTGTATTACATGATTAAGAATAGGTGGAGATAGTTTGATTAGATGATCAGTTTGTTGCACTGGTTCTATGAATTCATTTGACATTACTCGTCACCCAATATTCAAGGCCCCAATTCCCTAGGTAAGTAGGTAGGTCATATTTCTTTCCCCTACATTTTAATCTAGATTTCTCATATTAGTGTAGATTCATTTCATTTTCATTTTTCTCTACTTGCATATTGATTTCATGCTTAGTTTATAAATTTTTGAAAAATGTCAAAAAAAATCTTTCTTAGATTAGATTTAATTTATTTTTTATATATATGTGGATAAAGGGTGATAGCACCACCCTAGATGATCTTATCCCTTTTTCTAAGTTTTGGCAGGCACGGGTCTACTAGGATATGTTTTGGTTCTAATCCACCCTACGACAAGCACATGTCCTCAAGTAGGAGCCATATGTTATCCCCATTTTGTGGGATAACCAAGGAGATTATGTATCGAGGCCCTCAAGTTGTAGATATGGAATTTCGAGAGACCACACGACTAGAAATATAATTTTGTGCAGATAGAAACCCTTCTCACCACCACAAAGATTGTAGATTTTTCGATGCCATCCACCACACCAGTTGGCTTCTGGAAGGAAATGGGCCTTTCTACATGAGGTACAAGTCAGGTGTTATGGTGAGTATCATTTCAATATTTGAGTCATTTAATTATATTGTATATTAGACTTATTTTTGTACCTTGACCAAGTTTTGGGAGTTTCTTGGTCATGTTGACCTATTTTGGGACTTCGACACCCTGTCGAAGGAGGAGCGCAAGATGAAGCGAAGATCAAGGGATCTCGGCCCCCTTTTGGGGCTCTTTTTGGGTTGTTGGGAATATGTAACGGGAATGGGATGTTATCCCATGGGTTTACCCATGTTTAGGCCTATTTTTTAATGTATAAATAGATACCTAGGGGATGTAGGAAAAATTCGATGATCTAAGTGCCAAGTGCAAGTAATACTTGTATATGCTATGTGCATGTTGTGTGAGACTTGCAAGGCTAAGTGCAAGTGACTGCAAGAGATTGAGTAGAAGATTTTGTGTTGTAACCTAACTCATGGAAGGAGGATCTAGCGAGGTGCGTGTAGATCTCTTGTCCTATGCAGAGTGGGTTTTGTATGGCTCTATGCGTGTAGATTACTGATTGAAGATACTAAAGAAGAAGAGTTGGTGGGCATAGCACCAGAAGAGTGGTGAACCACGCAATCACTGTGTTATCTTCATTGCTTCTTGTCTGAATCTATTTATGTATTATTTATTAGTGCTTTGAGATGATTAGATACATCTTCTTATGCTCAGTTCTAATGATGTATGGAATGTTAGATATAATATACATGAATATGCTCAGTGCTTGATTAGTTATGTCCAACCTATTTTAATTATTCTAAGTGCTCATATATGGTAGATTACTGTGATTACTGCGAGGCTCTGTTTCATCAGTGAAGTAGATAATGATTGCATGTTAAAGAACTAACAGTGCTCAATGTTTTACTAAGTTGTATAATCATAGATTTGTGTCCCAGCTAAGGTTGGTGACACTTGAGTCCAACAACCACCCCTGCCTCTACCTCGGGTGAGACTTCATCTTCTTCGCAGGTGTTGCCGAAAGGGCCGATAGTTAGGGTTTTGTTGGTGTTCTCTTGTATCGTTGAACCCTGGGTCTACCTCTGTGCCAAAAAATGGTTCCGTTGTCGAGACCTGAAACTGTGATTCCTGGGAACTAAGAAAGAGGAAGCTCTATGCAAAGATTCATCCTGAAATTGTGAAAGATTTGTGCATAGATTTGTGCCCTACTGCGTTGTATGCTACTTGATATGTAAAGATTTGTGCTAAATAAATAAGGTCGGATTTGTAGAAAATAAGAAGGATCTAAAAGATTTTTGCTCCAAGAAAGGTAAAAGTGAGAAGTTATGATTGAAAGAGGTAAGATCTGTAAGCTTTGTGCTCTGTAAAATGTAAGATAAGTGGAATTTTTTGTTTGTAGAGTATGGATCTAGGTATATTTGATAGGTTTTGTCCTAGTTTGAAATCTAGGGTGTTAATAGATGAAATAATGTTTGATATGAATAGATCTGATAAGAATAATGAAAGATGTGTTATACCTATGCATAGAAAGAATGTTTGGACTAACAAATGGATGCAGAATCCTAGAAAGAATTTGTTGTAGGTTAGCTACCATGATCCTAGTGTGCAGTAAAGAAGAGGTTGGGGATCATTGAAAAGAAAGAGAGGATTAACCCTCTATTACAGTTGTAGGAGGCTGGGACATCTTGCTAAGGAATGACCTGGTGTAAGACCTAGTTGTCTCTGTTGTAAGGCTATGGACCATGAAGTGTTGGATTGCCATAGAATGATCGTTAATATTGAAGGAATGAACCTGAGTCAAGAGAACCCTAAGGTAGATCCAGAAAATGTAGAACCACAACAACAACCAGAGAAGGTATGGATATGGATAAAAGAAACCCTAAATGACCACTGGCATGTCACCTTATCAGAGATCTTCAAAGAGAAGGAATGCAGTGAAGAAAGAATAGGGGACTTCAACATTGACTGTGTTCTGGATGGGAAAACACAGATGAGTATTATGCCAGAGAGAACCTAGAAAGATATAGGAAGGCCTTCTATGATCCCTTCACTAGGAGGAATAATTTTATTCAGAGGAAAGCTAGTAAACCTATGTGGAAGGCTTGCTCGGATACCTATGATTTTCAATGGAACTTCGACAGAAGAAGACTTTGAGATTATTAAATTTGTTGAAGATAGCGCCCCATTTACCATGCTAATAGGAAAACCTTGGATTGATAGAGGTCAAGCTAGACAAAAGGAAAAAGAAGAAGTTTTGGAACAGAGGAAGCAAGAGTTAAAATGCTTTATGACCAAAAGGATTGCACACTTGATTGAGGAACAAAAGAGCAGATTGTTGATATTTAATACTAGAATCCCGATTGTCAAAGCTAAGAGAACACTAGAGGATCCTCAGGATATTGAGTTACCTATTCCATACATAAAATAAGTATTATCCAGGAACCCTAGGAAAGAATTTCAATAGCACGAAGTAACTAATACCAAAGAAGAAAAGAATCAGAATGAGAAAAGCATTACCGAGACAAAGCTCACTGGAAAGAAGGATAGAAATTTGAGAAAGAAAAGGGATAATACTGAAATATTAGAGGGGGTTCTAGAGGAGACTTTGCAGAAAGAAAAATTACAGAATTTGATCTTCGTCGGGATATCGGAACAATGACATATGGCACTTCTCCATGATGAAGCAATATAGTCATTGGGATAGATATATTCGTTCGACTTCTGCTCCAAATGAATAGAAAAAAAATAAAGGTTCGTCAGAAGACCGTTGGACCATGATATAATGGAAAGAATGGATTTAATGAAGCCTTCATATCCGTTGCAAGTGATCTATTACATAAGTTGTCTATTTATCTCATCGTGCCATGCAACAAGAACACTTTTTCTAATTGAGAATTTGAGCTCGCAACCTTGACTAAGATTTCCCAGTGATCACTATCCCTTTGACTTCTACCCTATTGTAGTGCCCACATTAATTTGAGAACCTAAGATATCCATCCCAAATGCGTATGTCCAAAGAGCTCACCGTTGATGAAGCAACTGTGACAGAAGTTATGATCGACTTAATGGCTAAAAGAACCATGTCAGGAAAAGGACTATCTATAGGTGTACAGGCATCATCGATGTGAGTAGTGCAAGCCTCCCTGTAGACTGCTCGAGCCGACCCATCCCGACCAACCGACAAAAAGAGAACTAAGCATAGAGATGATCTTGTGAACGCTAAACTGATTCTAAGCATTCTACCTACTTATCTACCACCTTTGAGTGACGCCATCACTCATGACAATGTACCCCATGAATTTGAGTATTCTTTGATCACTGTGTACCTTCCGAAAGAAGTGTGCATAGTTCGTGTTAACCAGGATAAGCTCACCACATTGAAGTTTAGTGACTTCAAACTCAGTGACAGGAAGTCTTACAGTATGCTCACCCCTCATAAATATCTGACATGAACCAAAGGAAAGAAATCCAAGATTATCACTCAATCATGGACCCAGAACCTCACGCAGTCAACCCTACTTAATGTAATGAAGATTCCTCACTTCAGGAGGAATCAATAAGTGAACGTTGGTGTCAAGTTGTTGTTGTCTTGCTATCATGGAGGATACTTATGTTTGAACCATCGCATCATAGAAGATCCGACTTTGATCAATTGGATTACAGGGCTAAGCATGTAGGGCCCCGACCCATGGGATTTTTACCCCAAAAAAATCGAGAATCACTCTCTTGCGCATAAGATAAAGGATATGTATGGTGATGTCAAGAAGGGAATGCGAGGCTACAAGGTAGCCTCTATCCAGAGTGTGGCAGTGCACCTTTCCTGTCAGTTGATCACATGCAAGCTAGTTTGCAAGAACCGACCGACCCAAGTGATCAGATTTGTAGTAGACCTCACAGGAAAGTGCGCGGAGGGCCTACATATGAATTGGGCCAAATACTTGGTGAACCATCTAGACCTTTACTGTACGGAAGTGCAGGACCAAGGGTACAAGTTCCATTTTAGCTGGATTCTTATATTAATCACTTTCATCGCATGGGAGATGCTAGAAGATGCAACCCTCCCGGAAGTTGAGCCCTTTGAGCCACTAGCCATAAAGTTCAGTACATTGTGGTTCTCCATAAACATGAATGAGAAGTGGTAGTCCAATGCTGTTTTCCACACTTATTACAACCAACTAAAGATCTCAACCCAGGATATGCCTCACATCACCCCAAACACCCTTCACAAATTTAGGCCATTGATGAAATTCAACGTGAACCGCCACTTCATCTACATTACACCGCACGCTGATGAGCATCACCAACAGTTAAATCCCTACTACAAACTAATAGAGGAAGACTTAGAAGAGATTACTAAGGAGTAGTTGACATACCTCCTCATCCCAGCTGACCCCACAAAGCTCTCTGATGTTGATAGTCTAGAAGCCGTGCATGATACACCTAGACAGAGAAAGACCAAGAAGAATGAAGAAGCCCAGGATGTCCACAACACTTCAGCACAGACTCCTTCTATCTCACTTGAGTGTGGAGGTGATGGAGGAGAGATAGATGACACCAAAGTCAAACAAAAGAAAGACGAGGTCACACCGCCAAGAGATGAATATGATCCCTCAAAGAAATGGAAGGTTTCCCCTTTGAAACCTTCTTCAAGGAAGAAAATGAAAGAAACTAGAACCAAGTTTGAGAGCACCCTAACCTCAGACGACTTCAAATTCATCATCGTTCCACTGAATAATGCTTTGCTGGAGATAGAATAGAAGCAAGAAGCCAAGCAGGAGGAGATGTTCAGTCGGATCAAGGTCAAATTTCAAGAAGTGCAGCAGGCACTACAGTCCAGCCGTGCAGTATCCACTACACCCTTGATGGAAGGAACACTAGAAATGGGAGATGAGATAGCTCAACTCCACTAGATTGTTGATATGGTCGAAGCTTTCCTTCGACGAGCACAGGAGGAAACAACACAAGCCACCTAGGCTCTCATGCGAGAATAGGGAGCTCTGTTAGAAAAGCACAGTAATGCAGAACGAGAGAAGCTTGATATGCAAGAGAAATTTGATGAAGAGAAAGTAGAGCTACAACAAAGTAAGGAACAATTTGTTTTTGAGAAACTTGAAGTTAAATAAAGGGTCAACAAAGAACTTCTCTCTATGACAATCATTGAAGTCCAGACCGAGGACCAAGTTCCACAGTAGGTGGCACAATTGGAAGAGGTAATCCAGAAGCTCCAACAGTGCATCGCAGATCTAGAACTCCGTGTTGTACCCGAAACCCCTTAGGAAATAATAGACCAATGAGAAGCAACTGATCACAGTGCAGTTGGAAGATTAAAATCTCTTTCCTTGAAGTGTAAGAAGCTAAGTAACCAAAGTGCCCAGACATACAAAAACCTTACAGAGAATCCAGAATTGTAGACGCTAGAGTCGCAGCTCCAGGAAGAGAAAAAACATGCAGATACACTATAGGTATAGCTAAAGTCCTTGTCAACTGTATATAGGATGAAGAGATCACATGAACAATGCATAGCTCAACAACAGGTTCATATGCTTGAAAGTAAAGTGATGGAAGTCACTCAAGGACTTTAACCTGTGCAAGATCAGACATGCCTATTATTTACAGAGATTGAGAGCCAAGGAGTAGAGCTTGAACAAGTCATCCTCTCAATAGAGCAGTTCCTAGAAGGATCGATGAACGATGCACTAATCTAGGAGTTCACTGACAAAGAGGCTACAACAAAAAAGCAAGTCGAAGTAGATCAAGCCAAGCTCGAGGTGTTCGAGGAAGAAATGGTCATATCGGAGTGACTTGAGACGAGTCACAGGTGAGTGTTGGGGGCTTGTTGGCCCTTGACCAAGTTTTGGGATTTTCTTGGTCATGTTGACCTATTTTGGGACTTTGACAGTGTATCGAAGGAGGAGTGCAAGACGAAGCAGAGATCACAGGATATTGGCCCCCTTTTGGGCCTCTTTTTGGGTTGTTGGGAATATGTAAAGGGAAAGGGATGTCGTCCCATGGGTTTACCCATGTTTAGGCCTATTTTGTAATGTATAAATAGATACCTAGGCGATGTAGGAAAGTGTCGATGAGATAAGTGCCAAGTGCAAGTAATAGTTGTATCTTCTCTATACATATTGTGTGAGACTTGCAAGGCTAAGTGAAAGTGACTGTAAGAGATTGAGTAGAAGATTTTGTGTTGTAACCTAACTCGTGGAAGGAGGATCTAGAGAGGTGCGTGCAGATCTTTTGTCCTATGCGGAGTGGGGTTTTTATGGCTCTGTGCATGTAGATGACTGATTGAAGATAATAAAGAAGAAGAGCTAGTGGACGTAGCCCCATGAGAGGGGTGAACCACGTAATCACTGTGTTATCTTCCTTGGCACTTGTCTGAATGTGTTTATGTCTTCTTGCTTAGTTCTTTGATATGATTAGATATATATGCTTATGCTCAATGCTAATGATGTATGGAATGTTATATCTAATATATATGAATATGCTTAGTGCTTGATCAGTTACGTCTGACCTATTTTACTTATGCTAAGTGCTCATATATGGTAGATTATTGTGGGTACTGCGAGGCTCTATTTCATCAGCGAAGTAGAATAAATAACAATGCTAAGTGCTTTACTAAGTTGTATAATCACATATTTGTGTCCCAGCGAAGGTTGCAGACACTTGAGTCTTGCAACCACCCCTGCCTATACCTCGGGTGAGACATCATTTGCTTTGCAGTTGTTGCTGAAAGGGCCGGTAGTTAGGGTTTTGTTGGTGTGCTCTTGTAGCGTTGAACCCTGGGTCTACCTCTGTGCCAACACTTATTTATATTTTGTGACATATGCTTGGACATTATTCCTTTTTCCCTTCTTCACCTTGGTGGTTGACATTGTTTGCTAGTAAGTGGTCTTCCTTAGGGATGGGTTTTCTACTAGGAACTTCCTTGAAGAGCCATCATATCATTTTCGACCATACTTACCACTTTCCATCTCTATTCCCCCCCATTTCCTTATCTCTTGAGATTTTAGGGTGTATTGATCCAAGAAGGGGTTGTCCCTCATTCTATGGGAAGAAGGGGATGAAGGCCTAGAGGGATTGTTATTGAGTAAAAGATAAAATATTATGTATAAACCTTCTAGATGATTCTCCTATGGATCACTCAAGAAAGAAATGAAACACTTATCTTTAAGAAAAGGGAGACCCATAAGAAATATGATTATGAATGATTAAAAGGTTATTTGGGGGATAGGAGGTCTCATCACGAGTTGGCCTATCTTGTCCATGAATATCTAGTGGTATGACATTATCATCATGTGGTCACCAATCCAAGGTAATGGCTCTCAATTGCATGGATTAGAGGAAGGGGGTCTCATCATGAGCTAACCTTCTCATTTCTGCTAGGTATTTGTGGGTGGCACTTTCATTATATGGACACCACGCCAGGGAAGTGGAATTCAACTTATCCTTAAATTTATGAAAGAAACAAAGAATGGAAAAATAATGGGCTTCGAAAAAAGTTCATTGCAAATGAAGGTACCACACACCCTCTAAAAAGGCACCCATGAATGAGACACTACAACCCTTTTTATGTCATGAACTTCATGCTCATTGATTCTTGGCCCTTAACCTCTTTATCCTCTTTACATGGATTAGAGATGGATATATTGGAAACACTCCTTAACTTGGGGAAATATCTACCCAATAGGACACCTCGTCAACCCTCCCATATTCAAGATTGGAAAGTCGCATAATGTCTTTGAGCACTTAACTGTTTGACATAGTAATCTTTGATGCACATGCTTAGCTAGATAATTTATTGATTGGATTTACTTATTGTGATTTTATGACTTGAAATCCTTGGAGGGCGTGCTTATTTGTATTTGTAAGACCTAGTTGGTGGACAATTTTGGACGAAAAAGACTAGCTTGGGCTTCCATGGAGATTGAAGCCCACAGGTGGATTCCAAGGGCATGCATGGTAGATGACATAGATAAAACCTTGGAGTCCTAGAATATGACTTGGATGACATAACCTATCGCCCACATGCCAAACATTTTTCCTAGGAGAGGCGGAACATCGCCTCTAGAGGCATGACGTCATTTAGGGGGGTTAGGGTTTGGTTGTGAGGTTTACATGCATTGGCACAAGGACATTTTTATGTGTTTGAGGCTTTGACCATGAAGGAATTCAATTGGATGCTTGAAATGTGGCTTTGGGAAACCCTTCTACACTCCTCCATCACAAACAACTTTCTCCTTGTGCCAAAACGTCCCCTAAAGGGATGACACATTTATAAACTAGGGTTTTCTTTGTGAAAAAAGTGAAATTAAAGTGAATTGCTTAATATTACTTTGTAAAAGGGGAAAGATTAGGTTTTTTGACCCATAGTCTTGCGGTTTACCCTTAATTATGTGGAAAAACTATCTTAGTGACATTTTGTATAAATAAGAGATCATAAGATCTCATTTTGACATAACTCTCCCTCTTGTGAGAAGTACTTGGACTGAAATTTTCGCTACATTTGGAGTATTTTGCCTCTTGTGCTATGGAATGAATGTGTTTTGGTTATGTTTCATGATGATGATGATGTGTTGTCCCTTGGAGTTTATTTCTATCTTATTGTGGTGGTTTGCATTGGCATGCTAAGTATTTTTCTTGAAATTGTATGGTTCTTTACTTTTTTATTATCATTGGTAATTCAAGTTAAGGTTTTTTTGTCCAAGGATAGATAGGGAGTATAAGGATATACACCCCTATTCTAGTTTCAACCATTATTATCAATATTTTAAATTTATTTTGCAAGGGTTTTGTTGGGGAATTAAGAGGATTTACACCCCTCATTTTCAAACCCTAGTTAGGTTACTTACCTTGGGAAGTAAGACGATTTACACTCCCAAGGGTTTGGTAGTCCTAGATCTTTATTTTTACCCCATTAACACATATTTAAAGACACTAATATTTCATTGGAGAAACAAAATATTGCATTGGTAGTCCTAGCTCTTTATTTTGACCCCATTAACCCATATTAACCTTTTGAAACTTGGAATGTGTTCCTTGTGCTTACATCACCTACAACCACTAGGGCATCCCCATAAAAGGGGTAGTTCTTGCTGTTGTTAAAAATTTTCATATTCAGCCATTAGGGATGAAAAAATCTTAGTCTAATTGATTGAATAACTCTCTAATCAACCACTTGAAGTTGCCCAAAGTTTGCACACTTATACTGCTTGTCCTAACAAATTTTTTGGCAAAGTTTGGAGGAGTTTTAGTGGCTGATTTTATTTCTGTAATAAGTTGACTGTTACAGCCATAAGGCTGATATATATTGCTGCACAATGTGTTTACAACAGACTTATATTATCATGCTAGTGTCTTGGTCTTTAATCTTGAGGTTTGCTAGTGTTTAGCTAGTCTTTCTCTTGTATCTTTCACATGATTTATAGCATTTATCTCACAACTTGTTATGTCATTTTATTTAATGATATACATTGTTACTTATTTCTTCTATTAGGGACATCAATCTTAAATTGCTTGTCCAATTGGTTATATTGCATCATATTCTTTCTTTTCTTGTGTCTCAGGTATGTACTTCACTATTTGTAGGTTACTCAACATATTTGTCAACCCCTGGACCTTTCATAGACTCTTTTCTAAGACTTTCACACCACTTAGAATTGAGATTTAGGGACATCCTCTGCAAGATACCAGATATATAAAATATGCAGAACAGGAACGAAATGCTAGAAATAACAGAATGACAGTAAAATATCCAGCATAATCTTCACAATACACATAAATGATATACGAAATAGCAACAGAAATAGCACTTGAACAGAAATAGCACTTGATTCAGATAGCAATGTTCAC
>ML777877.1:597275-607923 GCA_009831015.1 Picea engelmannii
CATACCCTCGACTCCTATTTATACTAAAAAGAAGCATCTAGAGGAAGATCCTTCTAGAAGCGGAAGCTTCTATTAGGTCTTATTACATCCGCCTAATTCTCTTTTATTGAAAGGTCTTATTAATATTGACCTTTATTACATCCAAATACATTAATCTACCCATGTGCGGGTTAGGACCTTAACATCCTCTCTATCCTCATCCTTTTCATTCTCATTCCCCCTAGGGTCACTGGGATCCCCCCCTTGAAGTGACTACCTCATCTCTAAAATGACGAGGAAACCTTCCTAATATGACAATGGGTAGGTAACCTCTCTATTATCACCAATTGGTAGTTGGGTCAGGATTTGCCCAACCTACAATTTGTGGGATAACACCTACAATAAATGATATGGGGATGGATGGCTAGTGGTGGGGAGTTGAATACGAGAGACTAAATCATGGGATTCCAAGTACTTTTGGCTACTATTTTCATAATCAAAGTGTTCATATAGGATTTGATATGGCAACTTTGAATAAAGAGAAAACTAGGTGGGAGATGGAAAAAGTGTTTTTCCATTAATAGGAGCATGGGATTAGGAGAGGTGTGAATGGGTAGGGAAATGAACTCAACTTATAAATGAAGGGTGACAAAGAAAAGGGATACCAAAGAAGAAACTTCCTATAGATCAATAATTTGAGGAGTTGAACAATTTGATAATCCATATAAGAATGTGATGAGGTATTTTTCTAGTGACATCAATTCCTCGAACGAGGCTATGATCCAACAAATGGGGAGGGTGGATCCTTTGTCTGGGAAAATGGGAGGTGTGGAGAAAAAAAATGAGGTAAAGAGAGTTAAGTAAACCAATCAATATCGTCTTCCACTATGTGGGCACAAAGGAAGGAAATGTCTAGTGTAGCTCTCTCAAATGAATCAACTTCATGCTGAAAAATAGCAAAGAGACCATAATCAAATTTTAAATTAGCACCCTTTTAGATTCATAGATATGGAGCTGAAGTGAGAGCTTGTATAATATGGAATTTATTATTGAATAGACTACCTATGGATAAAATGGAGTTGGATCCACTTTCACATTAGGTTCAATAGATAACCATGAGGATAAAAATGCCTATGATGAGTTGACAAAATCATCCCATATTCATATCACCTTGGAGTTAGAACTGCTAGATTGTTCGAGATTGAAATCTATGTACACTTCTAAAGTGATAGACTCAATCCTGTACCAAGTCTAGGAAATCCCCTCCTACTGGAGCTATATGTTTTTTTCAATTTGGTGGCGTTTGGTAGATATGGACAAGTATTTAAATAAGAAAACAAATTGTGTATGTAGGAATATATTAGGTCTCCCTACATTTTTCCACCATACTAAAGAAGAGAAAAATCAAAGTCCAATTGAAACTGATAATTCTTAGAACACGGTTATAGGTTCATAATTTTATTAAAATCTAGAGTTGTTTCATGGGCTAAACTAGTAGTTTTGGATGTAGATTCCTCAAGGATAGAATCACATAAAGAATGAATTATGGTTGAAATTAATGTTTGTAGAATGTTGTGACTACCTTCACAAGAGATCTATCTAGAAAAATATCAAACACAAGTTGCAAGAGTGATAAGATGAGAGAAAAAATGGAGAGAAAAATAATAGAATTGTATTAATGCAATGAATGAATGATAATTTACACATGATATACTCTGTATAGCTCAACTAATGCGTGCTCGAAGAGAATACAATGTGTCATAACACTGGTCTAGAGATATTTGGACACACAAAGGTAGTTACATAAGTTAACTTCCACCTATGTCTAGTTAAGTAGTCATGCAGTCTTCAGTTAAATCACTCACGCATGTGGAAGTGAGAGAAGAATATGCAACTATTGGTGATAAAACTAACGTTTCCATGCATAAGTTACTTCCACTAGTCTTAATAAGTGTAACTAGATCTAAACTGAAGAGAATATTCTCCTATAATTTAGGAGAGGTTCCTAAAAAATAGGAGACCCTTAATAATGACAAATAAAAATAGGAAAAAAAAGAAAAAATATTGTAGGTTTGTGTAATATATCCAACACCACCCCTGAACACTATTACAAGGTAATGAAGAATGAGTATCGACAAAAAGGGCCATGTTAGGTACCCATGAAAAATGAAACTAATGAACACTAAATAAATAAAGTGAGGAAAGAGGGAAAACCTCATGGGGAAATCCCCCCTCAAAGTACAATGTATCAAAAGAAGAGAAAGACAGTCTCTGGGTAATTGTGTCCTTCACTCCAATAAGATCGCACAGAGAGTGAAAATTCTGATATGTGAAATTCTTGGTGAATATGTTAGCAGTATGTTCAGAGGAAGTACATAACTACAGGTTGGTGATCCTCTCATGGACTATATCTCTGATGTAGTCCATATGGATCTCGATATGCATTGTACACTACCATTGCATTGGGTCTTAGAAAAACTTGAGATTGCTTTGGTTGTCACACCAAATGACAATTGGTCTATGGAACTAAATTCCCAACTCTCTAAGGAAGTTCCATAGCCACAATTCCTATATGGTAGTGTTAACCACTCTTTTGTACTCGACCTCGGCTAAATATAGAGAAATAGAAGATTTCTTCTTGCTCAACCAATAGATAGGCCGTAAACCCAAACTGAGAGTGTATCTGGATGTGAACTTGTGATCAATGTTGTTTCCTTCCCAGTTAGAATATGTAAATCCTATGAGATCCAACTTGCAACCTACTGCATAGTGGATCCCATAATTGATGGTGCCCTAAACATATCGAAGGATATGTTTTGCATCCTTGCACTGTAACTCATGCGGCTCTTGCATGTACCTGGAGACTACTCCCACTACATGTACCTAGACCTTGGCTGCTTGTCTTCAACATGACTCGCGGAGGTTGTTGACAAATTCCCAACACGACTAGCATAGGTTAGTTTTGCGCTTCAAGCATGACTAACAGAGGTTGGTTGTTGAAATCTCGTATGACTTGTAAGGAATAATATCTTCCCCCCAACATGACTTTCATAAGCTGGGTGTTGGTCTTCAACGTGACTTGTAGAGGTTGATGATCAATATCCAACTTGAATCTAAAATGTTGGTGAATTATGTTTCTTACTCTTCCTCTTCCTATTCCTTTTATACTTATGGTTACTAGTACCAAGACTTTCACTAGAAGAGGGAGAAAATGAAGGAGAAGACTTCATTGGTGCAGAAGGTGAAGGATCAGCATCTGTATGATTCCCCTGACATGAGGTTCTTATGTGAAAAGCATCAAGAGAATTCGAGACATTTAGAGTGGTCCAAAACCAGATCGATAGTCCTACATTCAACCCAGGAATGTTCAAAGTGGCCATCAAGGGGCCACCAACATTTCCAAAGAAATGAAAATCACAAGAAACCCCTTGGGTAGGGATCCCTTAGTTGGTATCCTCAAGAAATTTATACATATCGTTCGTATGCATAGGTTTTTCCCTTGCAGGATTGTTCATGTCCATAAAATTCTCACACACTGACTTTGGAAAACTAGTGGTATAAAAACCCATGCCTTCTAGGAGTCGGCTCCATTCTTTAAATAAAAATAATAGGGGTCCTTCTCGACCAGTGGAGAGGTTGGTCAACCACCCTGAATAAATGGTCCAAAATAAGTGATACTAAAACAACCTAAGGCCAAATACACAAGGAAACACTCCAACAAAATCCCTAAGATAAACATCGCAAGAAAACAAATTCTCCAAATCTTCATCCCAAGTGGATGAGGTCATGAGTCCAAAGCAATGAAAAAGTGGAAAGAGACCTTCTAGACGAAGGAAAGGGTTGATTAAGTCTCATAGAACAACTAATGAAGGAGTGAGAAATATCTATCCGAACCTCCACTAACTAGAATTATTCAGTGAAAGCTCCCATGGTTCACGGAGAGCCCTCCAGTAGTACTGAAAAGTGTGATACGAAATTTAACCCAAGTATCATGACAAGCCCCTACAATCACCTCTGAGATCCGTAGGAAAATCCACTAAGGTTAACAACTCGTATTCAACATCCAGGGGTTACAGTTGATAGTCAGGATCAAACGTATGGGTAGGGTAACAAATCCAAAATATTCAAAAAAAAATTGTCTTACAAAGGTAAAGGAACTAGTGAAACCACCAGTATATGATCTCTCCACTATGCTTAGTCAAGCTTCAGAGGAGAAATCATGTTGGCTCTCCTTCACACAACCTTATGTTTATCTCTCGTGTTAGAGGAGGCTCCTGGATATACTTGTATGATAGTTGGATTTGATATTCTCTCTAGCTCAGACTCTTATGTTTTTTCAATGTCCTTGGAGAGTTATCCCTCTAATCCTAATCTAAGGCCGTAACCCTAAACTTGTTTGTGAACCCTAGAAACAAAGTACAGTACATGTTAAGTTTAGCATTCATTTTAGTGGTTGTTTTTACTAAAGGGGTATGGAGGTGCAACTGATGTTGTTTGAGACTCTTGCAAGAACACTGGAAATTAAAAAATTACACTAATTCTTCAAATGAAAAAGAGTTTCAACAAGAAAATGCATGAAAAATCCTTCAAATCTTTAAATGAAATCTTTTTCTTTCTAATGCAAGATGACAATTCAACCTTTTGAGAAAATAAAAAGAAGAAAACAAAGGATGTTCTTTCTTATTAGTCCCTACTAGAGGGACTATACCAATGAGTTTGTCGTTGACCATACAAGAGTTCCTTTTGACTTTTAAAATTTTTTGAGTTCTGAAAAGTTTTAGGTTATAGTGGCCATTTTTTATTTAAATAATAAAATTAATAGTGGTTTATCTCAAATTCTATTGGGTATAAACTTTGGGGTCTTATTGTAAACCCGACATCGAAGATCTTGGGATTGAGAAACTTATTTAATACAACCAAATGACTGCAATAAATTAATGTTGTGGGTTTAGATGGGTGAATTCTCATCACACGGTTGAGGTGATGAAGGTCATAATTATCAATATGGAAGTATCCAATGCTTTTCCAACTCCATCGGTCCATTCCATGTATCGGTTTTCATCCTCCGGTGCCAATCATACAATTCTACTACTCACAATGTCCGATCTAGGGATTACAATGAATATTTCATTAAGATGATCGTACCTATATTCTTTACGAACACTAAATTCCTTACTATAAAATCGGGATAAAAATAATTAAAATTATTACTATCCAATTCATTTGGTTTATTATTATCACAAATCAAAAAAACTATAAGTACATTTATCTTATTATTTCCTCGGGTAAGAAACATTGTAATATGTCTCAATGAGCATGTAAATGTATTAATGGAGCTATGGGCCATTTCAAATTGACTTATAAGCCAAGTGCAATTAAATTGCAACACTATTTGAACACCATATTTTATCTTAGTGTGAGCATCATATTTTATATTATTGCGAGTGGATTTTAATGTATATTAAAAAACTATCATTTTTACCGATATAGATAATAAATGAATAGTAATTGAGATTGTTTTGTATTTTATTTTTTATGATTTTATGAAAGAGGATAAATATTGTTGGACACACCGACCACATAGAGAGGGGGTGTGAATGAATGTGACAGTTCTTTTTACACTTCTTACAAAACTTTATTTAGCAATCACCATTCACAACATCATTACTCATTACTTCCATTCACACTATGTTTCTTGCATTTAAACATATCTCAATGACATACATTAACAATAAAGAACTATGCACCATCACAGTAAAGAAGACAAGGAACATCAGATATATGTATACGTTTATTTTTTATTACAGATTACAATCCTTGGGGTTTATTTGCACCAATTGAAATGAGCACCAACTCTCATTGAAAGATCCAGCTTGTATATCTCAACACCAACTGAGAAGAGTAATCCAACCCTCAAGTACAAGACCCATCTTGTAGACAGAAAGAAATATGTCAAACTGTACCAACAGTCTATACCAACACAAGTGCATCACCTATGCACCACACAACCTTTCACATCAATCACATCATCCAAATTAGATATACTCACCAAGATCAATCACCAAGACAACTCTCAACGATATCACCAAGATAACCAACAAGATACCTCTAGAAATACACCATACTCTCCATCAACCAAATACCATAAGTTTTTGCGATTTTGTTGTCGTGATTTTGCTACTGCGATTCAACTGACATGATTCTGTTGTCGTAGTTTTTCTGCCACAATTCTTCTGCCATGCTTTTTTTTCTGCACTTATTGTGCCGCAATTTTTCTGCTGCACTTTTTTTGTCGCGAGTTTTCTGCCACACTATTTCTATTGCACATTTTCTACCACAAATTTTCTTTATCAATAATACCTGCCCAAATAACCTTTCACAAATGGATATTTAATATTCTCAAAGATCATACACCTAAGAGACTATTTCTCTCTTATTTATACTTATCCAAGTAACTTCCTCTAGGTTTTATCTTCTAAACATCTTACCCAACTTCGTTCTTTTGGGGATAACCAACTTCTAACCACAATGTCCACTTACAACCACGTTATCTACACATAGTAAACTTCTCCACTTCTAGTTGCAACTAGTTTATTTTTAATTGTTTTCTTGTTGCAACCACTTAACCCATGACTAACCACTTTGAGTATTCAATCTTCTCATCATAACTACTTTACCATAATTACCAAACTTACAAATTCTTGTTGCAACTAATTCTTGTTGCAACTAATTTATTTTTAAATATTTTTTTAATTCAACACGTATACCCATGATTAACTCCTAGTTACCATCAATTTGACTAGTACACTTCTTCTAGGAGCTTCTAAAATAATTTGACTTCTTTGACCTTCTAGGGGATTCTAGATAACTCATGAGGGTTCTCCAACTTCACATGGCCATAACTCTCTAACCATGAGGAGTTATGTGACATTCCACATATCAATGGAAACAACATGACATATATTATCCATATGGAATAGTTTCTCCTACAAATTCAATAATATTCATTACATTATTCCTCAATCAAACTCGAGTTACCTAACCACACTGTTGGGATACTCAAACCCCTAACCATTTGGACTGCACAAAGCATCTTCCCAAGGGGACCACTTTCGATTTTATCCATATGGTTCTTCCTATCAACCATGACATGACATCAATGATACAACTCCCTTTAATATCAACACATCATTATGAAACTACTTGACATCAACCCTTTGACAAAAATTACATCAATGACCATATAACCAATAATCGATATATCAATCATACAAGCACATCACTATGACAATAATTGACATCGATCCTTTGACATCAATGACAACATAGTACAACAATATCCCGCTTTAGTATTGATGGAAACACCAACATTCATGTCAACACCAATCATTGATGGCAACACTTGGACATGAAAATTTTCATGCTCCCTTTGTGATCATCACTCCTCATCAATGTTCATATCACCACATCAATGTGACTATCTCTCCCCACTTGACATCAATGGACAAGGGTAGTTATCCCCTTGGGACTACTCCCCTTGCCTAAACTCTCCTTGGGGTTGCTCCCCCTTTCTGGATGCCTTTGATCATCCTATGAATAATGTCTCCCCCTTTTTCCAAGGGATATCACTTTTATGCAATGCTGATGGCATGGCTTCCAGTCATCTCTCTTCCTGGAATCATGTTGCTGCAATTAATCATGGGAAGCAGAATAATTCCCCCTATCTTCTCTGCTAGATGAACAATATGATACCATTGTAATATGTTTCTGCTACAAATTTTACTGCTTAACCAGAACAAAGATCAACTACTCAAGAATTATCTACTCTTCCTATGATGATCCTTGGACCTATCCATGCATCAAACTCATTCCATACCATACATCATGAAGAAAAAAATATGTCAACAATGAATAAATAATCATGAACAAAACATCAACCATGTACATCATGTGCCATACTGTGTGTCAACCATGCACAACACCCATGTATATCAACCATGTACATCAATACCATACAATATACCATAATATATCATAAATGGAGTGTATCAACCATATGCCTCTACCAACATGCCAACCATTTTCCTCAATCATCAATATATCAACCAAGCATCTCAACTATATCACCCCATACATCATGTACCAAAGCAAGTATATAATCATGAAAGCCTACAAAAAATCATGTCAGGCCCTTCAAAATAGAGTTATACCATCAAACCATGATGAAACTCATATGTACACTCCTTTTCTTGAGGAGTTTTCCACAGGTACGTGCCCTATTCCATGGACAACTCACATATGTAAGCAACCTTTCTATAGGTAACCTCGTGTATGTATGTGACTTCTCCCACAAGAGCCCACACATGCTTTAGAAAGAGTGAAGATTTCTTGATTCTTTGTTTCTTAATTCATGTCTAGTTTTTTAGTCTTCTTCATCCACTTCTGAGAGTTTCTTGTAGTCTGAGATTCCAGACATTCAATATTTTCTTCCTTCCAAGTTACATGTGATCTTCTTTCCATGCTATATGAAACACTCTTCATTGATTTTCCCCTTGAATTCTAACAATCCTGATCTTTGTGGTCAAACCCACTGCATCTGTAACATGTCATGGCGTGACAATGAGTAGCTATGTGTCCTACTTGATTACATCCCCAACATCTTAGGATGTTATGGTGTATTCCAAAATCTCTCCTTTCATAATGTCTACAATCCAAAGCTTTGTGTCCATATTCATTACATGATAAGAAGTGACCATGAAAAACATTTTCATATCTTTGATTTGGTTTCCACCTTGAAGGTGTCTCTCTTCTAAATTTGATTTCAGGTGTAAAGATGGCTTCTTCATGTCTTCTTTGCTCTGTTCCTCTAAAGGTTTCCTTGATTTGTGTAGGTTATTTACCTACAACTTTGCTTCCATTTTTTTAGAATTAAGGACTTAATTCATGCTTCTTAGAAGTGATAATAAATTCCTTGTTGTATCCAAGACCTGATTTATCATTTGGATATATTTGGATATCTAGGATTTCATCCAAGATTTTTGAACTGTTCATGAACTTGACGTGAGTGTTTCACTTCTCTACTTTCTTTCTGAGATCAACAAATTTATCTTCCAAATTATGCAATGACTCTTCTTTTTCATTTACTTGATTCTTCAATAGTTTCTCTATCCTTTTCGCTTCTTCAATTTGGGTCTTCATATTGACATTAACTTCAAGAATTTTGCTAAGCTCATCATCTACCTTTTTATTTTCTTCTTCTTGAATGATTATTTCATTATTTAGTCTTTTGATCTCTTCTTATTTTTCTTCTAATTGAGTCTTTTTACTTTCTTCTAGTTCTTTGAGCATTTTCTTTAGTTCCATGATATGATTTGGATACTTTTCTAGGACTTCATTAATGCATTTTTCAAAATACTCAGAAGAAATTGAATAATGTCCTATTTTCATGCTAACATCGCCTAACTCAGATAAAACGTTCTCTTTAAACTTCAACAACTCTTCTTCTTCATATACACAAAATTTTACTATATCTTATTCTTCATTTGTAAGAGAACATTCAACTTCACTATGAGTATTGAAATTAGAATATTTTGGAGAGTCTTTACCTTCATTTTCCTTGATGGAATTGTCATCTTTGTCTTGATATGCCTTCTCAAGCTTCAGCCATAGATCCTTGGTGGAAGTAAATTGTCCCATGATTTCTATGAAAGATATTGAGAGCCCATTGAAAATGGTCTTGAAAGATAATGCATCATTCTTATTTTCTTCCTTGTGAGATGCAAACTTTGACTTATTCTTCAAGGGAACTGATCCACCAATCACTACTTTTCAAACACCTTCTCCTTTTTTCTTCAAATATCCTTTCATTTATATTCTCCAAGTTGAATAATTTGTCTCATCAAAAATTGGAACTTCATAATCCATTTGTATGTCCATGGATCTCCTTCAAGATTGTAAGGATTATAATGAAGGCCTGACCTGATGATGCAGGAGCATCGCTCCAACGTCATCAAGTGCCAGCTAGCCCGGACATCAAGCGTGTGTTCAAGGGAGAGGAAGACAACGGATGTTCCACTCTTTTCACATTCTTCAATCTTTGGTATTGACAAATAAAAAATGTCGGTGCACGTTCTTCCTAGCAACATGTCGGATCTGATACCATTTATAATGAGGTGAGTAACTACAAACAATATCTAGCTAACAGAAGAACGAACACAACTTGCAAAAGTGAGAAGATGAGAGAAAAACTAGAGAGAAAAGAATAGAATTGTATTAACCAAATGAATGAATGATCATTTAAACATGATATACTTTGTATAGCTCAACTAATGAGCACTAGAAGAGAACCTAATGCGTCATAGAAGTGGCCTAGAGAGATCTTAATTGCCACCTAGTCCTACTTAAGTAGTCATGCGTGTGGAAGTGAGTTAAGCACAAACGGAGATTTTCATGCTTGAGTGACTTCCACTAGTCTAACTAAGTGTAAATGTGAAGAGAATATTCTCTTAGAATGTAGGATAGGTTCTTAAAAAATAGGAGACTCTCAATAATAACTAATAAACATAAGGAAATACTAAAAAAATTCCTAGATGTATGTAATATCCCCAACAACATTGTGGTGGAAACAAGACTCCAAGATATATATATATATATATATATATATATATAT
>ML777877.1:625539-643379 GCA_009831015.1 Picea engelmannii
TCGTCTTTCGAAATCATCTTGGACATGTTTTAGCCATAGGAGCATGACCCCTCAGGCACTCCACAAATAATGTAGCAGAACTCTGGGGACTCATTAAAGGTTTGCAAATGGCCTCACATAACAATTATACAAAGCTCATTGTTGAGGGGGATTCTCAGGTAATCATTGGCCTGCTGCAAAGAATCCTACATGGGTTCAACCCGGAAAACATCTCGCCAAGCTGGAGACTCACTCACGGTCTGCAGTTCATAGTTGGACTGTTTCACTCCCACCAGGTGATCATCCCCACACACGTCAGAAGGAAGGCGAACCAGATCGCAGACGAATTAGCTAATGTGGGCATTGAGTGGAGAGAACCAGACCTCCGTTTCTACTATGCCCAGAACCTTGAGCACCCTATTCTCCAGCAGTGCATACGAAAAGCTGGATCAGTAGATGTTTCCCCGGATGGGGTGTTAGTGGATTACCCGTGGCAGACAGTGGAAATGAACACAACACACCGCAGCACGGATCCACGTGACGGGCCCGTGCTGCAGTACCAAGCCCTCCCGCAATAGTTATGGAATTTAAATGCAGCTTAAGGTTCGAAGCGAGGGGCATTTACGCCACCCTCTGCTCCCACGCAGCTTGTATAATGGTTCGGCTTGTAAGTTATGGCATTTCACCTTGTAAGCGCTCTGAAGGGCTCCTCCCTTCGCGACGCAAACATCACCGGGCTTGCACAGAGGCTATCTTCTTCGTCTTTCTGCTTCACTGGTCCAACCCTGTCCATCCCTGCTCACCTGCACACATGAAAGAAAGGCTAAGAGGAAATCCGAGGCGGGGCTCATCCTGGAAGCCCCACAGACCCCCAATCTCGCCTTCGGCCTCCTCGGCGACTGGTTCTTCCTCCCTCCCCCAAAGCTTGTCCCCAACCGCCACCCCGCCACCCTTGCAATCCTTGCACTTTCGTTCAGCAATAACCCCGCCACCTTCGCAGTCTGCGCTTTTACTTTCCACAGCTACCATCCCGCGAGGGACGAACCCGACTCCTCGCTCCCCCCGGGACCCTCAGATGCATTTCATGGTGACAATGTCCTTCCCTAGATCCTCGAGCACCTGGAGGAGTGCACCAGCGGCCTTTGGAGAGTCCAACCGCGCACGTCTCCACCCAGCAAGACACCTCGACAATGAGAATTTCAAAGAGCGATTGGGCATTCTGTATGATTTAGTCTTTGAGCTCAGAAGGGAGATGGCGGACCTCAAGTTTCGACTGCAGGCCACATAAGACAATGTCGCCACCTTTCTTCATATCCTATCAACTATGCAGTTGGAGCTCTCCGCGGACCCAGCTGGCTCTTCTCTGGGGGAGGCCCTTGACATTCCGATGGAGAGAAGTCGGCGACAAGTAGCGGACAGGCAGAAGGAAGCGGAACGTAGCGGCCCAGTGGAGGCCGAGGAGCAAGGGGAGCGAGAGGAACAACGCAGGGATGACCAGCCTGCCAACCTCGAGACAGAACCGTGGATAGAGGACCTTCGAGCCACGTGGATTGGATATTAGACAGGTGTTTAGATTTCTTTTTGCTGAACATCTAGTTCCTTTAGGCTTGTAGTCTAGAAACAGTTAGTAGGATCTTTGTGTGGTTTCTAAACATGCAACTTTCTCAGACTTGTGAATTGGGGGCTGGCTGGACTGGTTTCCCCTCTGTTGGGGCAGTCCAGCAATTTCAGCCAGTATTTTCCTGTATTTTGGCAACTCTTTTCAGCTCTAGCAGGCACTAAATATAATATATACTTCTTACTTACAAAAAAATAAAATAAAATAAAAATACATTAATAATACATTATTACATAAATACAAAACATTAAGTACTAGCATTACCATGGTTCAACGTGATAACCTATGCTTGCTCAAGAGTATGGTTAACTTTGGTAAACCATGACTCCATGGTTTACCATGATTGTGACTATGGTTGACCATTAGATTGGTTGACTATGGTTGACTCTAATCATGGTTGTTATAGTAAACTATGCTTGATCATGACCATAGTTCAGTGGAATTGATGATGACCATGACAATAAGTATGGATGATCATGAATAGAGTTGACCATGACGATAACCATGACTATGGTTAACAAAAAATAACTATATATATATAAATATATATAGTCACAATGTGACATAGGAAGATATTTCTCATGGTGGAAGAATAATAAATCATTAGTAAATTAAAATACACAATTAATGATTTAATGTATAAATCAAAATAATAATGTACAAAAATATTAATATAACAAATAATTGAAAGTTAATGTTTTAATCAAATATTAATGTATTAATTAATAATACATTATTAATATATTTATTTAGTTATAATATATTATCACTTTGGTAGTAAGATCAAAATTATCTATCTGTTTTGCCAAGTGTAAAGAAAAAAATAAGCATTGCTAAGATAAGAACAAATTCTCACAATCTCCATAGTGAAACTGGGTGTTGGTCAATTCTTAAAACGCCATGGGATGAAAGAATGCGTCACCTTTGTGACACTAAGAAGGTTGAAGATGAAAAACACTTTCTCTTAGATTGTCGACCCTATACCCATATTAGATCTCATTTTCAAAATATTGATCACACTACCAACCTTCCTAACCTCTTAACTCAACAAAAGTATGGTGATTTGGGAAAGCTTCTCTTTATGCTTTCTTTATGCTTTTCGAGCACATAAACAAAATTCTAAAGAATCACAAGTAATCACTTACCCTCTTAAGATCCGATAGACCAATTAGGTCTTAGTGGACATTAACCATCAACACCATCATATTACTTTATTAATATATTTATACATTATTAAATTATTAATACTTTAATAATTGATTAATATATTAATATTTATATTAAAATATTAATAGATTAATATATATTATAATGTATTAATGTAACTAATAAAACACATTAAATAATATTAAAATAATTAATATTACTAATAATATTAATTAAACATTAATACATTATCAATATATTAATTAAATAATATTAAATTAATTAATGTTACTAATAATATTAATTAAACATTAATACATTATCAATATATTAGTAATGTATTATAGTAATACATTAATAAAACATTCATACATTTAAAAATAATCTAAGTATTCAAAAATATATTAAAGGATTAAATTATATTACAATAAAGTACTAATATATTAATAAAATATGATTAAAGTATTAATATGTTAATAAAATATTATTAACATGGGGAGATATTTCGTTGCATTGTGGCAACTAGAAATGTTTATGATATTGAGATGTTCATCACAATGCAATAATAAGAAATGTTTGTTACATTGTGACGTTTGAGAAATGTTCATCACAATGAGATGTTTGGGAAATGTTCATGACATTGCGAGGTTTGAAAAATGTTCGTGACATTGCGAGGTTTGCAAAATGTTCGTGACATTGCGACGTTTGGGAATTCGTTGTCACAATGTGACATAGGAGATATTTTGTTGTGTTGTGACAACCAGAAATGTTTATGACATTGAGATGTTCATCACAATGCAACAATAGGAAATGTTCATCACATTGTGACGTTTGGGAAATGTTCATCACAATGAGACATTGCTCCATTGGAAAATGTTTGTCACGATGAGAGATTGGAAAATGTTTGTCACAATGAGATGCTCGAAAATGTTTTTCACATTGTGATGTTGAGAAATGTTCATCACAATGCGACATTGGAAAATGTTTGTCCCATTGCAACATTAGGAAATGTTCTTCACAATACAAATTTTGGAAATGTTCATCACATTGCGACATTGGGAAATGTTCATCAGAACGTGACGTTGGATTTTTTTAATCATAATGTGATGCCGAGAAACACATGACACATTGTAGAATCATCTTTTTATTTTCAATGTTAGGAAATGGTTGTCACAATGCGACGTAACATCACATTGCGACAATGGAAAATGTTCATCACATCGCGATGTTTGGAAATGTTCTTCACAATGTAATGTCTGGAATAATCTTTTACTTTGTAGACAATGATTTATACATGTCATAATGACATTGACGGAAAATCATCTTCAACTTTGTTGATAATGAATTATACTTGTCATAAAAACATGGATAAAAAATAATTAAATAATTTATACATGTAGTAAAGACATTAATAACAAATCTACTTGATATATATGTTGCAGATGATGATTTATATTTTTTCTACAAACATTGATAGAAAATCAACTTTAAATTTGCACATGATGATTTATTCTTGTTATAAGGAAATTTAACTAAATCACATATGCATCATATAGTGTATATATTGGACCATGTATATAGTGGTGTCGGTAACATCCTTTTATTTATTACTGTTATATGTGTGTGTGTGTGTGTGTGTGTACCTTTTGGTGTGGGTAAGATCTTTTTATTGAGGTTCAATTCCATGGTATATTGTTCATTTTCTTTTTATATATTAGTTTTAGTTGTGTTGCATTCTTTATATATATTAGTTTTAGTTGTGTTGCATTGTTAATGTTTATGAACTTCTCAACATTTTTTTTTATTATAAAAATAACATTGACTTATATAAGTGTACAAAGTATAATTATTTTACTATTAAATAAGTATAAAAAGTATACTCATTTTACTATTGAATTTACTAAAGTGCATATTTAAACAAAGGAAGTATACAAATTTTAGAATGTGAAAGGTCATATGATATTACAATTTAGAAAATTTTGTTCATCACAATTTTATTCAACAACTATATATAGACTATATTAGTTCATGGCACACTCAAGGCAAGTTTGCATCGACACCAATCATTTCACAAATTTATGTTGTAGTTGCAAAAGTGAATTCTTCATCCTTAACAAAAAAATAAAGTGTACTGTTAAATATGTGGCACTCTGTACCAGTTGTGGCAGAGATGATATTTTTTAAAAGAGTAAAGTATTCCTTTTCTTTGACTATTTGATATAGAGCCCATCTAAAATTTGGAAATTGTCTATTGTCCATAACCCTGGTTAAGAAAAAAACAACAATGATTAGATGTAGTATTTATAATCAAAACAACATGAATACATATGAAAAATAAAATATTGATAATCACATTCCTTAATAATAACCAAAAAAAACATTTTAAAAAACACAATTTTAAATTGTACTTCATGAAAACACTTATCATTGAAGAAAATCAATAGTCTTATTTATCCTTTATAAAATGAACAATAAACATTTTAATCCAAAGAAAAAAATTAGCATACTCATAACTATGGTTTAAAATAATAAAGCATACTGTATCAAAAACATTAATGTATTAAAAACAATGTATTAATAATGTATTAAGTCAAAAACATCAATAAAGAATCTAGGGTTAGTATTAGGGTTTGAAAAACATGCTAATGGTAATGGAAATCAATGTTAAAGTATTAAAAACATTATTAAAATATTAAATCAATATAAAGTATTAATAAAGTATAATATATTAATGAATTAAAAACTTTATTAATATAGTTATTAGAGTATTAAATCAATGATACAATATCAATAATATATTAATAAGGTATAATTTATTAATGATTTTAATATTTTCTTAACAAAGTATCATTCATTTAATACTTTATTAATGTAATACAATATCAAGATTGGATATTTTATTAATATTTTTTCAATTATTAATAAAGTAATAAATTAATGATAAAGTAATACATAAAGTATTAAAAACATTTATACTAAAGTATTAATAATAATGTAGTAATGTTAAAGTATCAATGTTAATGTTTAATGATAATGGTTTAATGTTAATGCTTAATGTTGAGTATTAATGTAAATATATTAATGTTAATGGGTTAATGTTAATGAATTAATGCTAAAGTATTAATGATAAAGCAAATTAATGTTAAAGTATTAATGCTAATGTAAATCAATGAAAAAATATTAAAAAAATATCATTGATAAAAAATGATTAAACCTTAATAAGATATTATTGAATCATATTTTTCATTATATTTTGTTAATTTCTATAATTAAAAAAATCTATTTTTCTTTAAATTTAAAGATTTGAATAATACTATATTAATAAACATTATATAAATATTTTTAATTATAAAATATTAAAATTGATATAATAAATATAAAAATATTGAAATTGAAAAAAAAAAACCTTCGTCTTCTAATATTTCAAACAGAATTTTAAAATAGACTTGCTCATATATTTTAAACCGATTAAAATAACATTAAAAAATAATAAATAAAAATATTAAAATATATATTTATATTTTATAAAAATTATAGCGTAAAAATGATAAAAAAAAATACTCATAAATATAAATCTATTTAACATGTCATTTTAAAACCAAAGATATATAGATATACTCGCTCTAAAATTTAAACCTACGCCAAAGATGCATGTTGAAATCTTCGAATAATTAAAAAAATGCATCAACATTAATCTATTTCAGTTGTCATTTTAAAACTAAAACCAAAACGTGCTAAAGCTTTAAATTCAAATAAAAGGAGTCAAGGTAAAAGGGATTGAGAATTTGGCAACTGATTAACTCGGAACTGAACTGAGTAGACTGCATTTTCTTTTGTGGGACACAAGACTCCTCCATTTATAAAACTGAGATATTATATCCTCGCTCTAAAATTTAAACCTACACCAAAGATTCATGTTGAAATCTTTGAATAATAAAAAAATGCATCAATATTAATCTATTTCACTAGTCCCCCGGATGGGGTGCCATGTTGCACAACTGAGTCATGTGGGATAACGTCGAGATGCACCATTAATACATCAATCGACGACCATCCCCTCCGCAATTAAACAAGCATGAATCCGTGCAGCAAAATCCAAGAGATGAGCCCTTTCACGCAAGTGATCAATATAGCACACCAGCGCACTCGAAAGCAAGCCTTAATGGCCACGGAGGTCGTTGTTGTCCTCCTCCTTATCACCCACCTTGACAACATTGAGCGACATTCGCTCACTACAGAGTCGAATGCAGAGCTGAATTTAGTGGGGCCACATTTTGTAGACCCATTGGAGCTTTGGAGCAGAGCCTTACACCCGCAAGGAACCTTGGTCATCTCCATGGTCTTCATTATGCCCAGAGCACGAGGTAAGCTGCGTAGGGGTGCAGCTTGGTACACAGTCGAATCTCGCCGACAGAGGAAGAAGAAATTCGAGCAGGCGCTAGCCATGGCTTCCTTGCGAAGACGCAGGAAACCACGAACACCTCCAATGGCGTACGTGGAAGAGATCACCCTGGACGACGCCATGCAAAGCTATCTGAAGCTCCCTTTGTTCAGAGTCCCGGACAATTGGAATCCACCCACTGATTTTGGCATTTACCACCTGCTATGTTGAAGAAGAGACCCCCTCCTGCGCAAAAGGAAGCAGAGACTCACCCCTTGGTGCACCTATGGAGGAGGCAACCCAACTATCCAACCAACTGGCACATCATGACAGCATAGCACATGCAAGTGAAGGAGCAATGGGGCCAATTCCCTCAGTCTCTGTTGACGGCAATTGACAGGACTAGCATCCCTTCACCAATCCGGGGTACCTAGCTCTAATATTTGATATGCGGAGTCTATTGGACGATCAAATCTTTCGCATCGCCCGAATCGACCATCAACTCGACATGTTGTTCGCTGCTCATTCCAGGACTCTCCCTAAATGGCAATGCCCTACGTGCACACAAGCTTACGCGTTTCCAGCAGGATGGAAAAGGCACAAGGACGAGGACGAGCCGACCGGATAAGAGGTTCAGTGATGTTCTTGGTTAGCCATCTTTTTTTGTTTCTGAACTAGGCTTTCGCCCAGTTAGATCTTAGCTATTTTGCAACTAGATTTTCAACACACAGATTAAACTTAATGGCTAGACGTCCTGGTTTTCTTCGGGCAGGACTGCACTCTGATAGTTTTGTTTACTTGGAAACAAATGGCATAAGATGCCCAATTGTCTCGGTTTCCTGTGTAGGCGGGACAAGCATCGTAAAGAGTCTCTGTAACTTGGCAATGATAATATAACCTTTTCTATCATTTTTTACTTAAAAAAAAAAAAAAAATCTATTTCACTCGTCATTTTGAAACTAAAAACAAAACGTGCGAAAGCTTTAAATTCGAATAAAAGGAGTCAAGATGAAAGGGATTGGGAATTTGGTTGCCGATTACAATCAGAACTGAACTAAATAGACTGCATTTGCTTTTGTGTGATGCAGGATAGTTTACAGCCACCACCACAGATTCTCAGAGACGTGTAGTATGGTGCTTCCATTGAATAGAGAATGGGAAATGGAAACAACCAAACAAAACATGCAAATGGAAAACGTTTGATAGATGAACAAAAGTTTAATTCGAAACGTGTATCATAGCATGACTTTTACTATGCGGAAAATTAGGAAAAAATCTCTCAAACATCGAACCACACGAATATTAAAACTGTTTTAACCACAAGTTTCTGACTATGCATTAATAAATCTACCCCCAAAAGAAAACGCAACATGGATCAGCTTACCTGTTTCCGTTGTCGATTGATGTTATTGTGTCCTTCGTCCAAGTGCGTGATGCTTCCTTCGTCTGATGATGCCTTCCTTCACTACGCGTCCACTTCTCTGGTTAGATATGCCTTGTGTCCACTTCTCCGTTTAGATATGAAAAGGAAATAAGTTTTGAAGCCATTGTTTACATAATTTTGAAACCAAAAAGGTTGGAGTGGTAAAGGAAAAACCGACATGCATACACATCTGGTAGGCGCAGACTTGCACGAAGATAAAACGCCTCATTAATTTTCCCATTAACTTAATGTCCTATGTTGCAATTGACATCTGGTAAGGGCTGGATGACAACGCTCGACCAATTTAATTTAAAACTCCCCATTAATTTAAAAACTTATTGTGCAATTGACATCTGGTAAAGGCACATGACACAACACAACTGGTAAGGGATAATTCAACTTACCCAAGCATCCCACTCACCATCCATCCAACTAACCTCCGGTAAGGGAAGCGGTAAAAAAAACCTAAATAAGAAAACCTAAATATAGTAAAAACACTTAATCACATTAAAAAAACTAAATCACATAAAAACCAAAGCAAAGTAAAAAAAACGGAAGTGGTAAAAAAACTTAAATAAGAAAACCTAAATATAATACTAAATCACATAAAAACCAAAGCAAGGTAAAAAAACCTAAACACAATAAAATACTTAAACCACTTTAGTCACCCAATTTAATGATGAACAAGTTTTGTCACGGAAGGAAGTTAATGTTTCAAATCTCAACCTTTTATTTAATGTGTCCATGAAGAATATTCTGACCAAATGAAATAGTGATCATTAAAAACTCATTTTTGATTAAAAAGCCATTAAATCTGACCATTTACAATAGATATAAACCTATCTACTTAAATATGAAAATTTATAACCTACCTCTATTTTTCTACCTATCTTTCCTTTACATACTCGTCTACCAAATGTTATCCTTGCATACCATATGCCAAGTTTTCACCTAACAGCGAGGCCATTATCCAATCGTCCCTTCATTACGTCCAAAGGGCGTACACCTATTTGACAATGGGCAGATTTAATAGGGGTTTAGTGCTTAATAAATTTTCTATGGACGAGATTAAATATGGCTGGAATATTCTTAGTAGTCACACAAAATAAATGGCTATGATTTCAATCATTAACTTCTTAGCTATTATAAAGACATTTTACTTTTTTACATTTACTTGATCATATTTAAAAATTCCATTGATAGCTAACTGATTGCCACCTAAATGATTAACAAAAATTAAAATATTAACACCAAATAAATGAAGCTCAACCGCTTATTTGTTAATAAATAATAAAATTTAATATATTTTTTTAAAGATTTTTTTCATCTTATCAACCTTTCGGCGTTGATCAGCCACAATTATGTAGCTGTGCTAGTTTTTCATATCGATGGTCGGGTATGTCCTGCAATTTCCGCGATGTTTAACCCTGCCTTAACATCTCGTGGTCACAGTTCCACTTGGTCGTGCTTCCATTTCAGGACTTTATCCATCGGATAAATTCATTTATGTTTCCACATTTTAACCCGAAGACGAAGACCCGAAGTCATGGTTCCTCACTCTAGTTTCTGTTTCAGTTAACCTTGTTTCTTCGTCTTCTCTCTTCGGAAGGGTCGAGATATGTGGTAGCAGAGCATGAATAAGAATTTCGAAAGTGGAATTTCGGGCTGATATTCCTGGGAAAATGATGTGGTTTTCGAAAGTGGAATTTCGGGCTGATATTCCGGGAAAATGAAGAAGAATTTCCAAAAACCGCAACATGGGTTTTGTCCGAGATGGGCCCAGTTGACTAGCGCATTAGCGGATTTGCGAAATTTTGAGCAATTTATGATATCTCGTGGTTTTTCTGAAGGGAATTCACCCAGATTTTGTGTGGCCTGATTGTTATACGTCTAAGTAAAAATGGAACGCCCAATTGTTGCACTTCGTGCTCAAATGGATGCCTTACCATTGTAGATTTCGTCAGTAATGTGCATGAATGATGATAAAAGATTCAATGTCATTCCAAACAAACTTAGATTTGGAGGCACGTTTCAGAGCCTTACATCTGAAGGGCTTGGTAAGTAAAAGAAAAGAGTCAAAGAGATTATAGAAAACCAGGGTGTTGTAAATGGGTGTGCAAGATTTATTGAGTTTAAAGAAGATAAACGCTCTGAATATCCTCCCACTGTCAATCACAAAAGTTGTATAATCATGTTAAAAAAGTGAAGAAATTTTTAATTGGGGCACATAATATCAAGTTTGCAGATCTAATAATTGTAGGAGAAGATTTTTCATTGTATATATAGACTAGCACAGCCACAAAGTCGTGGCTGGTGAACTCAGAAAGGTTTCAGCCGTCTCAGAAAATGAAAGGCAGCCATAAAATGAAACATGGTCCTAAAATGAAACACATCGCTGTACATTGTCATAAATGGTTGCTTTCTATATTCACATATCTCCACTCTGTAACAAAATTTTAATCTTTGTTAATTACTCAGAACATCTTTTAAACTTAGAAAGAAAAAAGCCAAAACAATCACAAAGAAAATTACAAATCAATGTATGATAAATGGATAGTTGTTAATTAGTTTTGAGTTAAAATGTTTTAAGTTTTTTCTCATTTCTCACAATTTATCTTAATTTGTCGATACACTGGTTACTGAAATCATAGTTTTTTGTTTCTTAAAATTCATTTAATTTTTTTTTAAATGTATAAATGGATTTAGTGTTCTAAAAAAACCTTAAAATACACAAATTGTGTAGTTTTAACAATTAAAATCTACAATTTAAACAGTTTATAACCAGATTATGCAGTTTTATCATACACCTTATCATACACCCAGTTGTAATTTAATTTTTTATTTTCTTTGTGGCTTAAAAAATATTGGTCAAAATACAACTCATTTAAAGTATGCTGTAAATTGAAACTACAATTCTAATTTAATTTTTTATTTTCTTTGTGACTTTTGGTTTCTTCTTTCTATGCTTCAAAGACGTTTCTAGTTTATTTTCAAAATACAACTCATTTAAAGTAGGTTGTAAATTGAACTTTCTCTTAAGTGCAATAACTACAATTCTTTTGTTTTTTTACAAGTTATAGCAGCAAAATTAACATCTTAACTTCAAATTATTCTTCAGTAAATAAAAAATAAATGTTTATTCACAACAATTTTTAAAACTCAAAGGTGAAGTTCCAAATTTCTTATAAAATATACTAATATAACCAAAATGTGTTACATATAGATTAATAGTAAATATATTAAGCCAAAAAAAAATGAAGGGAAAGAATGATTTCCTGCACAGGAGTCGACTGTTCGTTCGACCTGTACTCTGTGACGAAGCTCGAGAAAATATTAAAGCATGTCAAACTTTTAATTATAAGGCTCTGTGATTGGAACGCTGATGCCTGTCTTGGCGTTCCTCTTCAGAGAGACCGGATTTTGAATTGTTCCATGGGATATGACACTGCCACACATTAATCAAAATAATCTTTAAAATCAATAATAGGAGACGAATATCCCCATACACCAAAGAGCGTTTGTAATGAAAGGAAAAATAAAATAAGGAGCAAGAAAGTAGATAAATCTAAATCTTGAAAACCTGCCCGCTGTGCAATCAATATGAAATTCAATAGAAAATGAAGACCAAGGCTATATAAGAATTGGTTATGCTTGTCGACTGTTGAGCTAGGGACCTACGGGCTATACAAAAGGCTATATCGTAATCTTTTCCAAGTCGTGCTCACGGTCCGCCATTGTTAAGCTCTGCAGACTAAAGTACAATAAGCACAGGCGTGGGCACGGACCACATACATTTCCAATTCCAACGCCATATATAGTAATTTTTTACGTAAATGTGAAGCTGTTATGTAACAATATGTGTGTGTTTTTCAGACTGCACTCGAGAGCGGCGTGTTTCTCAGACTGGTGAACGTAAAATGAAACGTGGCTATAAAATAAAATGCACAGTTCTACATAGTTATAAATGGTTGCGTTTCATATTCACATCTCTGGATTTTATAACAAAACATTGATTTTTGTTAATCACTCAGACGTGGCAATCAATCAACTACCATAGTAAATTTTAAATATGATTAAGTAAAAGTAAAAAAATAAACATGCAAATGGATGTCTGTATAATAACGAGGAAGTTAGTGGTTGAAATCACAACCATTGATTTATTGAAATGACTAAGAATATTCTATCAATATTTAATCGTGTCCATACAAAATTGATTAAGCACTAAAAACCTATTAAATATGCCCATCGTCAATAAGTGTAAGCCTTTCAACCTAATAATACCAAATAAAGAAGTGTTTCTATTAAAAACTGTTTTACAAGCCAAAAAAAAATGCCATCTCCAACACTGTTGAAGTCTCTTCATGGCATTTGAAAATGAGGTGATCAAATTGTTTTAATAATTTTTAGATAAGATTGCAATGTCGTAAATAAAAGGCATGAGAGAACAAAATAGTTTTTCAATATTTACATTACATCAATGAACAAAAAATAGTTAGAAAAAGTACAAAATGAACTACTTTCCCAGTACGAGTCAACTTTCCCAGTACGAGTCAACTTCTGGAGAAGGCGCATTCAAATATTCATTTTCTTGATGCTTCTATTGTTCAAATATTTGATTGGAGGTCATGTGAAGGCGCATTCAAATATTCATTTTCTTGATGCTTCTATTGTTCAAATATTTGATTGGAGGTCTGAGAATGCTATGGCATGTCGATCTGAGGCTCCATAATTGTGAGTCTTCAGAATATAAACAGTCTAGTTCTTAATCGCGTTGATATTATATTGACTGCATTTGAGAAATTGGTTCTCCAGGTGCACCAAAGTTTGACATTTATAATGTTACAATGCTTGTGTGCAATTATTAAAAGCTATTTTTCATAGAAAACATACAAATGTCATGATTGATGATAAAAAAGCCCTTTGAAGCTGGAGCAATTTCTTTATGTAATTCAGGTGGTAACATTTGATTGGAAGCCAATATAAAATAATTGTAGCAGCAAAAAAAAACTTTTCAAAGAATGAAGGCAACAAACAGGTCAAAAAGTCGAGAAATCTAGAGTCTTCTTCAATCATAGGAAAGTCAAATCCAGATTTGAAGGCATATTGTTTGGGAATCAATTGAACAAGTAGTTCCACATTACAAGGTAGAGTATCAATAATTGAAGAAATTGCTCCCCTTTTCAGGAAATAGGTGGCAGAGCATAGTGTAAGAGGAATCCAGAACACTAATTTGAAGACATTCAACTTCAGTTATCCCTGATTTCTTGCAAAGAGATTGTAGATTATTTTTATTTTTAAGATGTTATTATGATTGTTTCCGGAGATAGATCCAACAGGATATTGGTTGTTATGAGGGTTATTTAAACTATGATTTTTTAATGTAAATGGGGGGTGGGCTTCCCGAAATCCTTTTGGGAAAGAAATGTGATCAAAAGTCTTTTAATAAAATATTTTGCAGAGATTTGGAGATTCTCAGACTTCGTGTGTTAAATCATGTGTTTTTTTCTGATTTGTGTCTTATCTCTCATGTTTTCTTCTGCTCATTGTCTCATTTAGGTTGTAGCATGCATAATTCAGTACTCATGTGTTCTTTATGATTCGTGTCTTATCTCTCATGTCTACATTTATTTTCTATCTTTGTTCATTGTCTCATTTAGGTTGTAGCATCGATAATTCAGTACAATCCTTGATGTGGCGAATTTTAAAAGCACTTATTTGAACCCAATCTTTCCTTTGTTTTGTAGTGAACAAAACAAGACCTGAGTTCATATATTAATGCTTAATTTCTAAAGAACTAAATGCAATTTGAGTGAGTTGAATGGTAGTTCATTTATCAAATAGAAAAATAGATTTATCCTTGCTAGGTACCTAGTTTTTTGTTTTAGTTTTGTTCATCCAAGTTCTTCTATCCATCGTTATGATTTTAAATGGATATAGAAGATGAAGTCATGCCTCCTTTGTTCTGATTCGTAATTGTTAAAATAATCATTTTACCTGATATCCAAAAGTCTTCAATGACTGATCAATCAACCTTTTTTATGTTCTTGAAAATGCGCTAGTCTTGGATTTATTGCAGCTTAATGTCAACTCTAGCGACAACACATAACCTTGCACCATCAGATTTGTTCTTATCTTTTCCCTAAATGGTGTTTTTATACCATCCCAAAGAGGTTAGGGAGGTTGATTATTTTTTAGTGCAGGCTCATGGATGTTGGTAAATGAGCCCAATATGAAAAAGTCAAGTTTTAAAATTTAACTTGATGAGGAATTTTGGGATTTTGCTTAGCAAGCTAGGGAAAAGGGTAAGGCCATGTCACAGATGCATAGGTGTGGAAATTTGTGTTATAATAGAGAGATACAATGATCCAAATTTATTTTGAGAACGAAATGAAGGATGAAATATAAAAATCAAATATACAGAGATACTGCAATAAACACAGAAATATTGTAATTCACAACTTTTATTAATGAGAGACCGTACAAAAAATGTAAAATTATAGAGTGAGTGACTCCCTAGGATGGTGGCAGCTTATCACTAAGAAGAGATGTGTAATGGCTACACTCATTCACAAGAAGATGATGATTTTTACAATAAGGATCTAGAGGCCTTTTTAACATGAATAAAATACAAAAATCTAACCCCGAAAGATGAAACGCCAAAATTCATCTGGGCCCTGATGGGGTATATTGGTATGTCAATTTCCCAAGCGCGTAACTTTTGCATAAAATCTTATTTTTGGGCGCACGATAGCTCGTTTGAAAGGTCTATTCGAGCAATACACAATTTTCCATCACACTCTGGTTAAATCCTATAGTGTGAATGTGGTAGGCCCAAAACACGTTGTTCAGGGCCTCCAAACGACCCCAAAATTTAGGACCCAAAAATATGTAGAAAAACTGCTAAGGTGGAAACCCCTATTTTGAGCCAGTGGAATACGTGGGTGGCCACCGATTTCCACCTGGATCAATGTTGACCCCTTTAAAATAAATGGCATCCATTACGTGAAGTCCCTGGGGAATATTTTGTTGAATATGAACCTTGGTGAGTTGCTTGGCTTGCTGAAGAAGTTGTCCTACCTAGCTTGTGGAAGACTGTTATGAACCTATCGTTGGAGGGGTTAGATCTGTTTAACCAATCAAGAGGCATTGTCTACTTGAATGTTGGAGGAAGGGATGATTTTAGGGGATAAATTTCGCTCATGGGCTAAGTTTCCATGGGTTTTACCAAAAATAGAATCGTTATTCTAAAAATGATTTGCCCAAATTCTATAGGATAAAATTATTTTAACTTAAAAATCGTAAAAAATTAATATAAACTATATAAAATCCTTAGAAATTTGAATATTTTTACAAAACTATCGACAAACATTTATAGTTGGCATATGACGGATTAGTAAGATTCACCAAGGTTTCTACATTTTAAAATAAATTTCCATCCTTAAAATCATCCCTGGTTGGAGGAATCTGTCGGTGAAGATGAAGCATGAAGAACATGAAAGGAGTTATCATAACTTGGAGGAACCCCTGTAGGTGCAGTAGGAATATATTGGTGCTCTTCTAAAATCATTTTGATCTGCTTCTACCGGACAAAAAGGTATTGAACCGAGACTGCAGTGGTTTCAGTGTCCTCTTCTAACCAGGTTGGGAAGAGGATAAACTTTGCAGTATGAGAGATTACTTTGTGACATTGTTTTGTTGGTACAGTAGTCAAAAATACATTTGGTAGATTGTAGGGCCGACCCCCTGTAGTAATAATGATGCTATGGGGTTGATACTCATAAACATCATTATGCCTCCTCATATATGGCTATCCTAACAGAAAATCACATACTTCTAGTGGGGCCACATCACACAATACCTCATCCTTAAAGGGCTTGATGCCATATGATAGGAGGCACTACTAGCTCACACAAATATCTCGTCCCTGGCAGAGCCATTCAATGTTGTATGGATGTGAGTATGGTGTTGTCAGCAAACCCAACTTCTTTATGAACTCTGCTGAGATGGGGCTATTCTAGCTTCCGCTATCAACAATAAAATGTACCAGAGTCCCCATCACCCACATATTTGAATGGTAGAGATGCTCCTCCTCCTTGAGCTCATCTGGTTCTTCTGGTTGGATTGTTGTGGTCACGACAATAGTAGTGGGCTATGCATCAATTGTCTATATCCTTTTATTAGTTTCTGGTTTAGAGCTTGAGTCGGGGCTCCACTCTGTTTCTTTGAGCTTGACCACTAATGACTGTTTCGAGCAACATTCATCAGTGTTGTGCCAAGGGATTTTGTGGAAGTTACGCCACCTTCTAGTGTCATTATTCATCTTTTTGTTACTCTTATTTTCCTATAACTTGGACTAGTTGTCTTTAGGTTGGTTGTTTTGTGAGTTAAGGATGCCTTTACCATACTTTGGTTGCTGCAGATTTGCTGACCTAAAATCCCTCTTGTTCTGTCGCTTAAATTTCTACTCAATTTTGACAACATATCGATAAGCCTATCCCAATGATAAATTGTCTATAAATTTCATTTCGGTTTGGATGTACCTGTGTAGAGCCTCACAGTATTTCAGAACTAGATGTTGATCAGAGTATTTGATACTTATCCTTCTGTGCAAGGTGTAGAAATTATTTGAGAACTCCAACACTATTTGGTCCTTCTTTTGATGCACCATGGTCCATCTCATGTATTGGTCATCATAATTTCCCATAGGGTAATATTTCTCTTTGACTACATCCATAAACAAATCGCAAGTGGGCTTGACCCCAAATATTCCAGAATCCTCTATGGAATTTTTCTCCCAGTAAGTTTCCCACCAATGTTTGACTTAGGGGAGAGCCTTAAGGAGTGCAAAGGTGATATTTTCTCTGTTAAAAAAATTGTGAACAGAGAAATAACCTTCTAGCCAATTTAAGCATTTTCCCAAAGAATCTACATCTATTTGGCCTTCAAATATGGGAATATCAAAATTAACTTGTACCTTGAATGGGGTAGAACTCTCCAAAGAGATTGCTTGACAAAGACAGACATGTTATTGTCGCAATCGTTGAAGGATTTGGGAAAAATTCTCCAACATCTTGTTCCTCTGTTGCGAGAGGGATTCTGTGAGAAAGAGCTTGATGGGATCTTCTTCTCCCCCATCTCTCTTATCTTTTTCCATGGGAGGATTCTTGGGTTGGAAAGAGAAGTTGTTCTCAGGAGAAACTAGCTCGAGACCCAACTCTCTATACCCTGACCTTGTCAGGGACATGTACAAGAAACAAAAAGGAGTATCTTGCTCTGACACCAATGATCCATAT
>ML777877.1:666006-689811 GCA_009831015.1 Picea engelmannii
TTTATTAATATAGTGGACCTAGTCCACCTTACATTGAATGACCACATTCCCATATATTAAATGACTTCCACTAATAACACATAACTGCATTCCCATTGGGTACCTCCCTAGGTACCCCATATTACCTCCCTAGGTATACCACAGCGCTCGCTACTTCGCGTATCGGGACATGATGGAACTGTTCTTTGAGCTTCGAAATCGCGATGGGCAAGAAGGCAGGGAGCCTAATCATGCGCCAGGTGTCCTCTATAGATGGACGGCTGAGACTGCTCCTCAATAATGCGGGCCCACCTTTGGACGCTTTTCATTTCGCGACTCGCAAGTCGGAGACCCTTGGTTCCTCTTCTTCAACTCCCGCTTCCTGAGATGGCGATACGGGCAGGGTTCCCTCTTTGGTCAGCACTCTCCACATGTAACCGTTGGCTAGGGCCCAAGTACTTGCGCCCCTCGCTACTCGGGACCTCGCTAGTTGGAGTATTAGACTTTGGCATTCTCCCTTCACGAAGTCCCAAGACGCGATGGTCAGTGATAGTTGACCTCGACCCGGACACTTTTTCGTAACTCAGAATCTCGCGCAACCAAAAGGATATGGTCCGCCCTTTGAACTCACGAACCCCAAGCTCGTGAAATAACACTGCGCTTGAACTGCTTGCGATCAATGGCCCTCGTAACTTCGCGAGTGCTTCCTGAAGGATTCTGACCGTTGACTTCCTTAAAACTTTAGGAGCTATACTTGACGCGATTCGGTTAATTCTGCAGTTACCCATCAATCATTGTTCTGCTTTGTCACTGAATCCTTTGCGCTGAAGAATGAACTACCCACTCACTTGACTTTAAGTCTGAAAAGGACTTCTTTTATGCACTGCGCTTGGGCGCTCCTCGGGCAACCTGCAGACCTGTGTATCTCGATACCAAAGACAAGAAATGTTGCTAACATTAGGCTCCATGGGGGATAGAGTCGTCCCTGTGATGCTCTAAGGACTCATTTTGCAGTTCCAGTGCCTTGTTGTTGGGCTATGGAGTCATTTACTAAGCTGAAACAATAAAAGTAAAAATGAAGAACAGAAAGAATAATATTTACAGAATACAGGAGCCATCGAAGGCTCAGACAAAACATTTTTTAAGAAAATCTTAAAAAATGACCATTTACTGGGCTGTTGAAAATTTCTTCTCCTTCCGAATCTCGTAGCCGATATGTGTTATTTGAGAAGACTTCAGAGATTTTGAAAGGCCCAATCCATAGGGCTTCAAATTTGCCATGCTTGCCCTTGTCTTGCTTAGGAGTGTCCCACTTCAGCACCAGGTCTCCTAACTGGAATCGCTCCTTCTTGGCCTTCTTATCGAAAACCTGCTTGATCCTTTGCTACTGATCCTGAATTCTGTCCACTACCTGCTCTCTGGCCTGCTGGACTTCCACCAGTTGATGAATTCTTTTGATCATGTCATTTGGCTCTTCTTGATAATCCTGGAAGAATTTTGCTACGGGAATGGCCAGCTGAGAAGGGAAGACATCTTCTACTTCGTACACCAACTGGAAAGGGGAGATGCCTATAGATCTCTTTGTAGTCACCCGATCAGCCCATAGAGCGAATTTCAGCTTCAAGTTCCAAGCCCTTTTGTTGTCTTCCAACAGTCTTTTGATGATCCTTATTAGACTTTTGTTGGAGGACTCTGCTAAACCATTTCCCTGTGGGTAATATGGGGTGGAGTGAATCAGTTTGATCCTGAACTACTCACAGAACTTGGCTAATGGCTCAGACCCGAAAGCGGCTGCGTTATCAGTGACAATCTTACTTGGGCAGCCAAACCTTGTGATGAGGTCCTCCAGGAACCCAATGATTACCTTATGGGAAGCGCTCCTGGTAGGGATGGCTTCTATCCATTTAGTAAAGAAATCCATGGCCGTCAGGATCCATCTGTGCTGCCCATTGGAAGCAGGGTGGATTTCTCCAAGAAAATCCAGGCCCCATTGCTGGAAAGGTCCCGAAACAACTACAGGCTGCAACGACAGAGACTTGAGCTGTTGCTTTCCTAAAAATCTTTGGCATGTGATACAGGCCCTAACTCCTCTATGGACATCGACGAACAAGGTGGGCCAGTAGTATCTGGCTCTGAGAATTTTGTGGGCGGTAGTCTTCCAGGCATGGTTCCCTCCACATAGGCCGCTGTGAAACTCGACCATGATCCTGTCGGCCTCTTGTGGATCCATGAATTTTAAAAGCATCCCCAGGGGGTCTTTCCAGTATAAAATTTGATCAATAAGGCAATACCTAACTGCCTTGAGCTTAAGAGCTCTTGCTTTGTTTCTTTGCAGGCCATCTGGGGGCCGCAATTCCTGTAGAAAATATATAACATCCTTATACCAAGGACATCGAGCCAATGGGGGCTTTCTTTGAGGGTCTGTTTCAGACAGCTGACCCTGTTGAATTCCTGAGCATTCATTCATGAAATTTACCCCCAAAGCTTGGCAATTGGCTTCAGACAACAACTTGGCTAAGCCATGACCTTTGATCAATTTGGTAGGCCTTATTTCCAGGTCAAACTCTAGGATGTTGGCTATCCATTTACTCATCTTCCCATCAATGTCGGGCTGTACAAGGATGTCCTTCACAGAGACTGAAGGAACGTATGCGATCACCTTTGAGTGTAGGACATAGACCCTGAAAGATTTGAGAGCTTTCACTAAGGCATAGGCATGTTTCTCCATGATTTCATATCTGACCTATGCATCTCTTAGCACCTTGCTGAAGAAGGCAATGGGCTACTCTCGCCCCTCCTCATTTCTCTGTAACAAGACCACCACTACTGTATCAAAAGAAGCGAAGGAGAAAATTAGGAAATCTTTCGAATAGTCAGGACTGATCAACACTAGTGCTTCAGTCAATGCCTTTTTTATTTGGACAAAATATTTTCTAGGTTCAATGGTCCATTTCACTTCATTTCCCTTCTTGAGCATGGCTGTGATGTGTTTCACCAGCTCTGCGAAATTCGAGACGAATCTCCTGAGAAAATTAATCTTCCCCAAAAAGGCTTGAACTTCCTTCTTCGACCTGGGCAGCGACAAGGTCCGAATTGCCTCCACTCTGCTAGGATCAATCCTCACTCCTTCTGCTGATACTATATGGCCTAGTAGCTTCCCCTCCTCCATAGAAAACAAAGATTTCTTGGGGTTTAGGGATAGGCCGAATCTTCGACATTTTTAGAAGACTTTCCTCAGGTGATTGTAGTGCTCTTTGTCAGACCTCGAGAAGACTGTGATGTCATCTATATAGATCACCACTAACCGATATTTTTCTCCAATGAAGGCTATGTCCATGGCTCGCTAAAACGTCGCTCCTGCATTCATCAGTCCGAATGGCATTTTGGCATACATGAATGTGCCCCAAGGTGTGGTGAAGGCTGTCTTTTCTCTGTCTTCAGGCATGACCGATATCTGATTATAGCCAGAGAAACCATCGATCATGGAGATCCTAGATGCTCCGGTTACCCTCTGCAAGATGTGTTCCATATTGGGTAGGGGGTAATTGTCTTTATTTGAGCTCTTGTTCAGGTTCCTGAAGTCAACACAGATCCTGATTTCTCTGCTTTTCTTCCTTACTGGAACCAAATTGGCCACCCATTTGGAATATCTCAAGGGGACGATGATCTGGGCCTCCAACAACTTCTTTACTTCTTTCTCCATGACAGGAAGCAACATGGGATTTATCTGTCTTAGCTTATGCCTGAATAGCTTAGCTTCTTCCTTTAATGGGATCTTGTGTTCAGTGACAGATGTGTAATACGTTTTGAGGTCTTCGTAGGTCCATGCAAACACATCGACAAATTCTTTCAGCAACTCAGTATATTCGGCCCTCTGTTCTGTGGTCAAACTGCTTGACAACTTGACAAACTTAGGCTCCTCTGGTGTGCCAATGTTGCACTTGGTTGTGTCAGAATCTTTATCTGAACCCCTTCCCTTTACTACCACATCATTCCCATCGAGCAATCTTTCTAAAGGAATTAGTCCCCTCGGAATGTGATTGTTAGGTAGCTGAATGATCTGGTGGTTTGCAATTTTATTTAGAAACACCTCAGGGTGAGGGCTTTCCTCTGTATTAGGATCCTGATCAATGTGCAATGCAGAAAATTCATCAACAGATTGGAGAAATCTTTCGATTTCCAGATCATATTCGAATACCTTCCAATGCTTGACATTGTCTGGTACAGAGGGCCTATATTTTATCTCAACATCAGAGTTAACCATAGGCAACAGAGGAACTTTGAACAAACTAGCTGAGATAGCTAAAGAATCGGCCACAGCATTATCCTCCCTTGGAATGAAAGATATATTGAAGGCTGAGAAGAAATTGTCAATTAGGTCCCACGCTTCATTTCTGTAATTTCTAAGTCAAGGATGTTTAGCTTGATAAGCGCTTCTGATCTGTTGGACCACCAAATCTACATCTCCGAACAATGCTACCTCTTGAATTCCCATTTCCCTTATAGCTCTTAATCCTAGGACAAGGGCTTCATACTCTGCCACATTGTTGGTGGTTTCAAATTCTAATTTGTATGATAGAGATACGGTTTCTTGAGCAGGTGACACGAAAAACACCCCAGCACTAGCGCCTTCCCTGGAACAGGCTCTATCAAAAAACATTTTCCAAACGGGGGTGATGGGGGGAGGAAGTTCGTGAGGAGAGGTGGGTTGCTTCCTGAGTTCAAGAGGGGGCTCGAGAGCATGAGTGAGTTGGAGTAAACTGGAACCTAAATTAGTGTCTAAGCCAAAAATAGGATGGTTGGTAGGATTGGCTTCATCACTGATTATATAGGCCAACTGGGCTTCCCTATATAGCCTTCTATGTTCTCCCCCAAACAGCAGGATAATAGCATAGGTTAGGTCCATATGTAAGGTTCCCCCCAATCTTTTTATCCAAGATCTTGATAACAACATACCGAACTTGGGGGGGACATCGGCTACTACAATATCCATGACCACACTTTTCATGGGCAGCTGAAACAAGGTCACGACCAGGTCTTTGATAACTCCGAGACACTGAACTTTTCTGGAGTCGAAGGAATAGAGGTCATGATAGGCTCGGGTGACTTCTAGTCCTAGCTCTTCCATGACAGTTTTGGGCATGAGGTTGTGAGAAGCCCCTGAGTCCATCAACCAGTTGTGCAACACTTTATCATGTATGTTTAGGGATGTGTAGAAGGGAGGGGATGCATCATCTCTATCTTCTACCATGGGTCCTAGGATAACTACTGGCTTTTCATCTTGGAGGTTTATGGAGTTTGTGGGAAGGCATGAGGCTTCAAACTGTAAAAGCTCAGAGAAGCATTTTTAAAATTTTCCATATTTAATTAGCTTGGTGAGGGGCACAGGGATTCTGATCTTTTGAGTCTCATGTCCGAAATTAAAGGGAGATGCAGGCTTTGGGATTTCTCTTACTTCGGGAGCATGGTTCTGAATAATGGGAGAGAGAGGTTGGGTCTTCTTACCTCTGTGGTTGTCTGCTGCTTCATTAGCAGGCTTCTCAGTTCTAGTAGGCTTCTTGGGGACATCAGGTGCTACTGCCTTCTTCTTGGAACGCAGCTCGTATCTGCCCTGGCCGTCACTAGTCTTGTCTCCCTTGCTCAACTCATTTAGCTGACTATCCATGAGAGACTCCTCGTAGGATGATTGAGTGAGATGAGGAAAAGGAGGAGTGTCTCCGAAGAAATCGATTTCATGATCGGGCTCATCTGTTTCCCCTTCTTCTTCCTCTGTCATAAAATTGTTTTGGAAAGGGGCCTGAATTTTCTGGTCTTCTCTGTCTCTTCCCCTCTCTCTTTGCACATTCGGGGGAGTAAAATTGTTCGGCCTCCTGAAACCTCCTTTTTTTTCAGCATTCTGAGGGCCCTTGTATGCTTGCCTCCCCTCCACCTTCATTCTCTCCATCTATGCAGACAGGGACTTCACCATTTTGGTCAGTTCATACATTTGAGGGTGGGGCACTGATGGGCTAGAAGTTGAGGCTTTCGTCTTTCCCTTTCTTCTGTCTGCGTCGTCCTTGTTCCTCAGTCTGTTAGCTGCTAACACATTGGATTCCAGCTCTATGGACGCATCTTGCATTTGCGCTAAGGAGGTGGCTCTTCTTTCTCTCAACAAAAGACATAAATCGGGGCCAAATGCACTAGCATAAGAAATTTTGGCCGAGGCTTCTGAAGGCTTTATTTCGGCAGGGATTTTATTATACATCTTATTGAATCTTTTGGAGAAGTCGGAGACAGACTCTCCATCCATCTTCTTCAGAGACCCGAACTGTGTCATGTAATACATGAAGTCCTTCCTATCGCCCCAGTGCCTCAGGAAAAGACCATCCAGGGCTTCGATGCCAGCAATAGATCCGGGGGCTAATCCTCTAAACCATTTCCTCACCTCGCCATCAAGGCTCTGGACGAAGACTCTCATCCAAACATCCTCATTTTCAATGTTGAGGTTGTCTTCATAACTGTAGAAAGCAGCCAGGTGCTCTTCGACAGTTATGTCTCCTTCCCCAGTGAACTTGGGCATGTATTTCAAGTAATCCCCAGCAGGAAGAGGATTCATAGGATGAGGTAGGATTAAGGGAGCATATCTGGCAGTGACTATGGAGTCCATTCTATTCGGAGGGGGATTAGCACCAGCCATAGGAATATTAGGTGGAGGAGAGATTGGAGGAGAAGGAGTTCGTGAAGGGGCTACTAGGAATGAGTCCTGAAGTGGAGTGGGAAACAAGAGGGGATTTAAGGAGAAGGCTATCGAGCTCAAGTCAGCGGGTGCTCCTCTTTGCACAGGAGTGGTTAAGCCAGGCGTAGCGAAATCTCCTGCGGTCCTAGGTCTACACCAGGGTACAGCTTCAGGGGAGAGGGGAGTGACAAAGTCTTGTCCCTCTGGTCCAAGGCCAGGAGAGGAAAACTCAACAGGAACACTCCCAAAATTTAGGAAATGGGAAACTGTAGAGACAGGCCTGTCAAATAACTGAGGAGGAGAAAAAGGAGCTCCAACAGAAGGATATGGTGGATTACTTGGTTTGGTGATGGACGCTTCTTCTTCAGAGGCCTTTCCCTTTCTGAGCACTGCCTCTGGATCTGTTTCAGGCGTAGCTAGAGGCAGCTGTGGATGAGACCGCGTATGCCTGCCTCTGAAAGCCACAATTAACAGAGCAGGTTCTCCCCAGCGGAGTCGTCACAATGGAGTTGCCAGGTGCAAATTAGCAATCTTGAAAGGCTCTGATAATCCAATGCACCTTCGGATTCAGAGGCTCAATGTCATTCTACCGTGGGAAAATCTTCAATTTCGTCCCCGGCAACGACACCAAAAATGTTAGCGTCGGAAGTCACTCCTCGATTGCTTGCAGGAGCAGAGCCCGACACCCATCAGTTTAATGTCACGATTTGTTTAATGGGGTGATCAAATGGAGATTAACTCAAACGATGTGGTTCCAACTCCGAAACTAGGCTAGGCATGCATGGGCATGTGAGGTCTTAGATAACTTCAGACAGTGAGTTGTAGTAAGGGTGAGTAGGGGGAAGACTTGTATCAGAGAGATGCAAGGGTCTGTTATAAACATCAGGTTCCTAATAGACTGTGGAAGAAGACATCTAAACGCAAGATCTTCTTACGCTCAAACACAGAAAACCAGAGAGAACAATAATGCCACAATAAACTCTTTATCATAGCATAAATTCCATAATTCCTGCGAATCAGTCGATCACGAACTCTCTTAGTGTGAGATGAAAACTTAGACAGGAAAAGAAAGACTGTCTGCAATTAAACAAGAAATCTTACATACAGATGCATAACCAAAGCTAAGATATCTGTTAAAACTTTACAATTGGGAGCTTCGCTCTACCATCGATCCTTACAAAATACAGAAACTGAGCCTATATACTCAGGAAAATTTTCCTATCAGAGGCGTCCCCAGTGACTCACAGCTTGAAGTCCCTTCAGTCAAACTCGTACTGATATCTTTCTCTAAACGCCATCTTAACTGAGCATGGCCCCTGCAAAGAGGGTAGCTGAGCTATTAAGTGTTGAGCTAGCGTGCGCAGAATTCTCTGTTGAGTTGAAGACTTTAGCATGGCGCCTTTGAGAAAATCGATACACAAGACTTCTTTGGGCAGATGGCTTGCCAGACACTCCATCCCCTCACTTAATGAATGAAAGGAGGTTTCAACCACGTGCTCCTATCGTCATTTACTCTAGGCAAGAAACAGCATGGAGATCGGATCTGATGGCGTTTGGAGACTACGACGATCCCCTCTGTAACTGAATTCGACGCTTCGGCCTCCCTTACGCAGCTCCCCCCTTTTCCAAGTGCCCACGGGCTGTGACCACGTGCCTATTCCCATGGCGCTTTTCGACGTTCGCGAGTATGTAGGGGCTGCTCCTTGCTCCTCGAAATCGCGATGAGTGATATGCCGAGACGGCTCGATCTGGTGCCATGCGTCCTTCAAATCCAACAGTTCTAAACTCATCCGACGCTATGGTGGGCCCCAGGTCCTGAATGCTCTCGCTACTTTGCATATCGGGACATGATGGAACTGTTCTTTGAGCTTCGAAATCACAATGGGCGAGAAGGTGGGGAGCCTAATCACGCGCCAGGTGTCCTCTTTAGATGGACAGCTGAGACTGCTCCTCGATAATGCGAGACCACCTTTGGGCGCTTTTCATTTCACGACTCGCGAGTCGGAGACCCTTGGTTCCTCTTCTTCAACTCCCGCTTCCTGAGATGGCGATACGGGCAGGGTTCCCTCTTTGGTCAGCACTCTCCACATGTAACCGTTGGCTAGGGCCTAAGTACTCACGCCCCTCGCTACTCGGGACCTCGCGAGTTGGAGTATCAAACTTTGGTGTTCTCCCTTCACGAAGTCCCGAGACATGATGGTCAACGACGGTTGACCTCCACCCGGACACTTTTTTGTAACTCGGAATCTCGCGCAACCAAAGGGATATGGTCCGCCCTTTGAACTCACGAACCCCGAGCTCGCGAAATAACACTGCGCTTGAACTGCTTGCGATCAACGACCCTCGTAACTTCGCGAGTGCTTCCTGAAGGATTCCGACCATTGACTTCCTTAAAACTTTGGGCACTATACTTGACGTGATTCAGTTAATTCTGCAATTACCCATCAATTGTTGTTCTTCTTTGTTGCTGAATCCTTTGCGCTGAAGAATGAACTGCCCGCTTGTTTGACTTTAAGTCCAAAAAGGACTTCTTTTATGCGCTGCGCTTGGGCGCTCCTCGCGCAACCTGCAGACCTGTGTATCCCGATACCAAAGACAAGAAATGTTGCTAACAGGTAGTCTAATTTTAGAGAATATAATAATAGGGATGGAAGGAAAGATGGTTGATAGAGTCAAAACTTGGAGAGAGGGAGGAGGAATTAAGTGAGGTCGGGAATACCATGAGCATGCAATAATTCTAGAGTGATTAGGTGGGAAAAAAATTAACTTGAAATAAAGTATTGTAGGAATGAACAAATGCCACATTAGATTTTGGTTTTCTAGTAAATGAGGAAGATGAAAAAAAATGGAAACCATCTTAAGAGAATGCATGAATTGCTTCTATGCATCGAATAGATGATTTTTTTTCGAAATGGGTCCTTGATATGGGATTCTTTATAATTAGGGACATAAAATACCTAAAGTTGTTAAGGAATTCATTGACCATGTATGGGAAGAGAATTGAATATAGTAGTAGGAAATATTTCATAAATTGGTCTTCACAGAGTGAAAAATAGAAATCCTTGATTAAATCTATCTCGGGAATGGATGTGGTGACTAAGGAGATATATGAGGTGGGTAACATACCATAAATAGAGGCATGGGATACTCAAACCAATGATAAATAAGTTATGGACACTCCACGATTCTACATATATGTGGATTGGACAATGAAAGGTGGGGATTAAAAGGACTACAACGAGGTCACATTGTTACACATGTCCCTTTAATTATTATTGTATTGTAATCGATGGATACTATGTTAGTGGGTATAGTATAGGATGCTAAAATAGGTAGATCATTTCCTTTTATTTTTTCTTGAGATCAATTGTATACTAGGAGAAGAGAGTATAGTTTGAAGAACCCCTTTAGTAGTAATATTAAATATAAGCTAAAATATTTAGGGTCGTTGTCATATGTTAAATTGGATTTACTATACTTTTTATATTATTAGTAGATAAGTATCTTTGAAATTAGAAAAAAATATAACTTTTACCGAAAGGATATTTGACACCAATCTTTCAGAATATGACGTATTAGAACTATTCAAACTTTGACATCATAAATGTCAAAGGTCAAGTCTCATTAGAACTATATAGTATGAGAGTCCAATGTGATTATTACTTTGATATTCGTAGGAATTCTTATGAACTAATGGCCTTAATTGAAGATTTTTGTTTCCAAGCTAAAATACCCTACAACAAAAGTTCATATGGCCTTGATTGAAGATTTTTGTTTTCAAGCTAAAATACCCTACAACAAAAGTTCATATTTGATTTCTTTGGAGCGTGTCTTCCTACCCAAATCTATGTGGGTATATGAAGTAATCAATCCTGATACTTTTGTTCTTAACTAAAGGGGAATACTTTTTCCAGTAAAAATACTTCTTCAAATTTGGTCTATGGATCCAAACCCTCCCACGTATATCTTATTGCTCTCTATTTCAAGTTATTTGTTTAATATTTTCTTATTTCTATTTTCCTGGCATTCAATCCTCTCTCACTCATAATATTTAAGATTGAATATCTCTTAAACGGTTGGTTAACTTCAAAAAAGAATCCACCTCTTTCACTCATAATATTTAAGATTGAATATCTCTTAAACGGTTGGTTAACTTCAAAAAAGAATCCACCTCTCTGTAGTACACTAGGGTTTTGAACATGTCTCCTTTAATCCATTAATTACCCTCCATTAATTACCCTCCAACTAGTGTGCTACGGTTCTTTAGGAAATAACCTTTGTATCTCTCATATAGCATATGGATCCCTATAGAAAGGCATCCTCCAAATAGATCTAAGCCTCTCACTCACCCTTGAATATAAAAATCAGATCCCTATAGAAAGGCATCCTCCAAATAGATCTAAGCCTCTCAATCACCCTTGAATATAAAAATCATGTAGCTACTATAGAAATTCCTTATTAGAAAACCACAACTATTCATATTCAAAGCTTGATACCAGAATAACCTTACACAAATAGGGATAACAAATGAAAAAGAAGGTTTTAGATTTATAGATCCATAGTCTCATATCCTACTTCTAGACATCTTCATATATAATGTAGGCTTAGTGAACTCTTCCTACTAGAAACCATTTGGAAGGGATTAGTCAATCTTTGTGGCAATGCCAATGTACATAACTAGTAGTCCAATTGAGCATAATGATTATGATAAATCTAAATCTCCTAAAAAGTGCATCACATGATCGGATGGATTTTACATATCTATTTGATAGTGTTCGTATCCTCTAGGATGCATCACCAATATCATGTCTATATGGATATAGCATTGTTAATCACTTATCCAAACTATGATCCAATATGATAAGGTGTTCATATGGCTTAAGATGTATCTCCACAATCCAGATCTAGATGAGGCACTTATTATCAAAATTAATTCATGTTTATTGAACATTTTTCATGTTGAAATGGTCTTGCTTGAAACCAATTCCCTTGACCAATCCTTTCTCTACAATTCGGTGGTTGAATGAAAATCTCAAAGCTACTCTAAATTTCAATCCTTTCAAAACCATAACTTCCCTACTATCCCTAATCCTCTTAACACTCCTACTATCCCTAAAATTCAATATCCCTTCATCCCCTAGACAAAACCAATGGTGCTACTTTATGAAAAAAACACATATTATACTACAAATCTCTCTATTATCAAATGTTAAAACATATCAAAAACCTTTCTTATTGATCAATTCTACACTAAATATAATGAACAACTCATAGGTCGTACCCCTCCCTAAGATAAATCGATAATTTCCCTACCTAACCCTATGACAACAAACCTCTATTTAGTTTTTATTTCCTAGGAAAATTTCATCCCATCTCATAATTTCCTCTTCATTCATAGTTTCCATTTCAATCATTAGATATCCATTATCATAATTGATAATTACAACCAAAAAAACCTGATCTACTAAGAGATTGTGTAGTGTTTGCAACTTCCCACAACCCTCCATCCCAATCCATATCATCTTGGTTGGATACGTCAACATGGTCCTTATTTGATCATTAACCAATGATGTGTAATCATGGTTTATGTTGTCCTGTTAAATGACACTGTTGGTGATTATGTCTCTCAAAACGATTACTCTAATAAAATCCCAGGCCTTCCTTACCAACAATAAAGCAAGGCTCTCTATGACACATATCCACTGCTACCATAGAACCATGTACCTAACATTTATTTTCTCATTGTCCTCATCTCACTATCCTCCCTACCCCTATGTTTTCTCAAGTTGCATACTATAACCCAAGGATTCTCATTCAATTTTCAACACCTCATCCTTCTTAATTGTACCATATATGCTACGACTCAATAAACATCACATTAACCTCTTATGTGAATCCATATACAAACTTTTCATTCCATCACTCCACTTCTCTTAAAATGTCCAATGCAACTAAGAATAACCTATTCTCCAATGTAAATGTGTTGAACCCGCACATAATAGATCTAGCTAAACAATAATACACACATTTGCAGAGAGAATTGGAGAAAGAAGAAAAAGGAGAGAAAGAATGAAAGAATTCTCATTAATCGTTTTCCACATTCAAAGAGTGAATAATTTACAATAGATATAGGATACATGAGTAAGTAATGAGACATAGTGGTGGTATAGAGTGATTTGGACACACACCAGCAGTTACAGGAGTAAACTTCCACTTAGTCTAGTCTCTTAGGCAGTTACGGGAGTGAACTGCCACCTAGTCTGAGTTAACTAGTCAACTAGTCTTCAGTTAACTAACTGATCAAAGAGTAGTGATGAGTAGATCAAGGAATAAAAGGTAATGCGCCAGTCTGGTGATGATCCCAAGGAAAGTGCGCATTATCATGGTGATGATCCCAATGTTTCACGGTGACAAAACCAATGCAACATCTAAACTCAACTCAACTAGTCAAACTGAAAGAGAATATTCTCCAAGTGGAATATTCTCCACTAAAATATAGGATACTAGATAATGAATAATTATGACTAATAAACAAGGGAAAACATTAGGAAAAATAAATCCTAGGTGTGTGTGAAGTAACTCCAACACCCCCCTGAACATCACTATGATGAAAATAAAGAATGGGTTCCGACAATGAGGCCATGTTAGGTACCCAAATACAAAAGATTCATTGAAATAGAGTGAGGAAGGATGGGAAACCTCATGGAAAAAACCCCCCCTCAAGGTACAATGTATGTTAAAAAAAATAAAAAAATGAGAAGGAACAAAAAGTAGTTGCTAAACAACCCTGTCCTTCGCTCCAAGAAGACCTCACAACTGTGCAAGTTTGTGCTGATTGAAGATTTTGTTGAATATGTAGATGTTTGCACATATCTAACGAAGTAAATGAACCATTGAGATGTCCACACATATCCACTTTCTCTTCTTGTAATGAAGAAGATCCAAATAAATTTTGGATGAAACTTTGAAAACCATGCGGTCGTTTCCGAAAAAACGTTGAAAGTTTGTTGATTTTAAAAAGATCATAACTTCACTTTCCAGAATCTATTTCAGATGCGTTTTCTTTTTTAAATTGTATATTTTCTTGAGAATAATTCAAATATCCAATTTCTTTCTGAAAATTTTTCTCATAAAATATCATAATTGAATATGATGTGCGTAGATCCATTTTTGTCTCCTGAGATGCATCCATTGTGCATGGAAAAGTTTCTGCATGTGACCCCTAATATACATGCTATATATGTTCACATGAAGTTCAGAAAAGAAATATGAAATGGAGTAGACATCATTTTTGATTAATGGGATATAAATTTGTCCAAATACTTGTGTAGAACACTCTTTAGAATAAGAGGCTTGATCTTCTAACGGTTTCTCTTCTAGCTCTATCTTTCCAACCTCTTGCATGAAATATTCACAATATTATTTATTCCCAAATAGAACCTCCAATCTGGTCCATAATTCACTGGCAGTTGATTCTTGTGAGTCATCATATACTTGGTGGAGAATTTCTGGAGAAATAAACAAGAAGATAAATCATATGGCCATATCTTGTCTATTGAGAAAGTCATTTTCCTCATCAGCGGAATCGGGATCTACTTCCATTGCCATGGTTATTTGGTATAAGCCTCTACTTCTGAGAATAAGTAGAATATTTGGCTTCCACTCCAAATAATTATGACGCGTGACACATATTATTGGTGAGTAAAACATATATTCCATTTTTTTTGCGTTCTTCAATCTTCAGTACCTGAAAAAATAATTTGGTATAGATTTTTCTTAGCAGTCTGTTGGCTCTGATACCATGTAAATGTGTTGAACTTGCACAAAATAGATCTAGGTAAACAATAATACACACATTTGCAAAGAGAAATGGAAAAGGAAGAAGAATGAGAGAAAGAATGAAAGAATTCTCATTAACTCTTTTCCACACTCAAAGAGTGAATAATTTACAATAGATATAGGATAAATGAGTTAGTAATGAGACATAGTGGTGGTATAGAGTGATTTGGACACACACCAATAGTTACAGGAGTAAACTGCCACCTAGTCTAGTCTCTCAGGCAGTTACGGGAGTGAACTGCCGCCTAGTCTGAGTTAACTAGTCAACTAGTCTTTAGTTAACTGACTAAAAACAGAGTAGTGATGAGTAGATCAAGGAATCAAGGGTAATGCACCAGTCTGGTGATGATCCCAAGGAAAGTGCTCATTAACATGGTGATTATCCCAATGTTGCATGGTGACAAAACCAATGCAGCATCTAAATTCAACTCAACTAGTCAAACTGAAGTGTCAACTGAAAGAGAATATTCTCGAGGTGGAATATTCTCCCCTAAAATATAGGATACTAGATAATTACTAATTGTGACTAATAGACAAGGAAAAACCTTAGGAAAGAGAAATCCTAGGTGTGTGTGAAGTAACTCCAACATCCAATACCTCTATATTACACACTAATAAAATAAGCCACTCAACATAGAGACTCAGTTCAAGAAGATTGTTCGTCTTCTAAGAACCACATGGCTCTCTCTCTCTTAGAAACATGAATAGGCCAAAAAATAAAGAAATAGTACAATCAACACACACTCTCCTTCTTTTAAGTTTTAAACATTTGACATGAATGCAATGCACATATAGATTCTTAATATAGAAAATAAAACAATTGCAATCACAAATATAGATAGAGATTTACCGTGGAAACATAACTAGGAAAACCAACAACCTTCTTTAGAGATACAACTCTAGTTCTACTCATAATCCAACTTCATTGTTTAGAATAAAATATATAGGATCCCACATAATGAAAATAAATGCTAATCCATTGACCTAGATTATATTACAACTTTAATTCGTTAACTAGTATTATAAAACCATGGGCTAAAATACCATGCAACACTAAAACAACAAAGAAGGAAATCCACCCCCGCCAAAGCTGAAAGTCATATAAAAAAATTGGCTAATAAACTCTGAATTTTTTTTTTAGAGACTCCACCCATGAAACCCCTAATACGGGGTTTGAAGAATATAACACATACCCAATGTTCTCCCACTTATTGTTTTCATTTCGTACAAAGGGTCATAGGATTTCATCATCAACAATACAAAGCATAAATGCCCATTTATTCTATACAACAAGATAAATTCCCACTGCTCACATACTTTGTTAACGAATTTACAACATTCTCCAAAGTCTTCTCCCTCATGAACATCAACTTCTCTTTAACAGTGTCTCTGAAAAAATTACATCGAATATTGACATTCTTTGTATTAGAATGATAATTTGGGTTCATTGTCAGGAAGATTTCACTTTGACTGTTACAATCAATCACTACATCTTGTTCTATCGACCTAATACCTCAACACAATCTATGTAAGCCTACTACTTCCTTGTTTGCATGAGTGGTTTCCATTTATTAATATTTTTTAGTTGTGAGTGATACTATAGTCTCTATTTTTCTCATCCAACTGATTCCTCCTCGAAATAGGTTAAACACATACCCACTTTTAGATATTCTACTATCCAGTTCTCCAACCCAATTCACAAAAACAAAGCCTCTGTCCAGTCCTGTTCTTCCTTAGTAACACAATACATAAGTAGTAGTGTCCTGCAAATACCAGAAAGACTCTTTACTCTTTCCTAATGCTCCTTCCCTACTTTTGACATATAACTACTCAAAACTCCCACTACAAGGGCACTTTCCAGTCTAGTATAGGCCATTATATACAACAAAATGCCACACACAATAACATAAAAAACATTGGGCATGCCCTCTTTCTCTTCTTATGTCTGCAAACAATGATCTGCAAATAAATTTACACCTACAATAATAGGGACTTTGATAGGTTTACATTCCTACATAAAAATTTACAATATTGAATCAACATATTTTCTCTTGTTGGACTAGAGTTTCATATTTTTCTGATTTATTTTGTTTTCCATGTACAAAATAACATTTGTAGCACCAATATTTTTCATGTCAAATTGAAAGGAAAACTGAGGGTTCACATCCTAGATAATTTTCTTTTTGTTTCCTATCAGTAACATACAATTCACATACAAGAAAAAATAAATAAGATGATCACCTACTAATTTGAAACACACAAAATGATTATCTTTACTTCTTTTAAAACCTAGTCTCAATATATAATTACAAAATTTTTGATACCACATCCTTGTGTTGTTTGTGGAGCCTAATTATATTCATGTTTCAAAGGTTTGTTTTATCTGTGTCTGGATCCCATTTCCTGAAGGGGGGGTGTGGCGGGGGCTTTCCCCCCACTATTGTCGTCAGGTGATACAGGAGGATCCAAGGAACACTCATAGAGGTCCAAGAGGCTCCTGAATGCTCACATAGGTCCCAGGGCATCCATAAATGATGAACATTTGTCTATCTCAAATCGTCCTAAAAATACAATCATTGCGTAGAGATCGTTGTCATCTTTCCAATGACGCAAATGAAAAGTCAAATAGATTTCATATGAAAAATTTCTAAGCTGTCAAAGTTTGGGTCAAATAGGAAGAAGTCAAAGGAGAAAGGATGATGTCATCATTGATATGTGGCACATGTTCTTACATTAGGTGACATGGCATATTAGTTAGCATATCCAGTCAGTAGATGAGTTGGAAATTCCATACTCTAAGTGGTCCAATTATGTAATGACACATGGCATTGAAGAGCCATTAAAAGGCTTCCATGTGGTAGCCCCTCATCAACCAATATTGGTATGATTGTATAAAATTTTTGAAGTGAATAGGGTTCGACCCCATGACCTCCATAGCCATCGAATATTTAATATACCCGCCACAACCAACAACCCATACAATGAGTCTTAACCATATCGTGTTTTAAAATTTATTTAAATTAAAGTGAAGATTGATATGGGGGGAGGAAGGGGTTGAGGGCTATCACCCATCCCTTGGTCGATATATGTTACCAAATGACCGAATTCTAACCACGAAAGGGGCTTAATACTTATGCGTGGTAGTTTTTTATGTTATATATAATATATAGTTACTATTTACTATATATAAATATATATTATATAAAACATAACCAATGTATATCCCATGGAGGATAATTGAACCCTGACCTCTGCTGTATTAGTGGGTAGTTTTAACCACTAGGAAAACGACCCCATACTTAGCAAAGATTCCCTCAAAATTAGAATGAAGTTGCCAATTATTTTGCATGGAAGTTGGAGGTTGAGTCTTATATATTGGGCATCGATCCCAATGCTATAGGACACATCCCTATGTGCATAGATCCTGAGGCAAGGATATGGCCTGGATTTCGAGACAAGGACAAATTATTGAAACTGTACAGATGCATTGAAGTATGTGAAAGTACAAGCAATTTATGTGTTCCACTATAAAGCATGGAAAATGGTACGTTGACGAAATTTTCAGTATTTTATATCAATTTTGCATGATTTTTAGAAAAGATCATGACTTTGAGGTCTGTTTTGTGATTTGAAGTAATTTGTAAAACTTTTTTGCTCAATTTGTCATTAATGGACATTTAATGCATTGTAAAATTTTCAGAATTTTGCAAGGACTTCAATGGTGTAGTTATTTTCTTGTTTTCAGTAATGGAATTTAAGAGCATCCATTAAATTGGCATATGTGAGTCATTTTACATGTGATTTTGATACTTGATATGGAGAAGGAAGTTTTCATTGTATTAAATGGAACTTAAATATGAAACAAAAGTATGCAATTTTAGTTCTTTTATTTTTTTCTGTGTCATCTGGCTATTAAGTAAAAATAATCACCAATCTATGAGTTTTTGGGTAAAAAACACATCATCATACTTTTATAAACCACCTCAATACGATCAGTAAATTATTTTGGATCAAGTTAGATACTTCATGTATATATGTAAAGAGATAAGTGGTGTCTAAGGATTTCCAGATCAAGTAGTATTAGAGTAGGTTGTCTGACGAACTCCTTTGATAGAAGTGGTATCAAAGATAGTTTTGATGTGTGTTGTAATCTGATGTTGTTATGAGATCCAAGAGTTGAGCTAGTGAAGATCTGGAAGAATCTTATCCAGAAAATAAGATGAGTAAATTTCTGATGAAATTGAGGCTGCAAAACAACATTAATCGACAACTACAGAGAGAGAATTATGAGTTAAATATGTAGTTTCAAGATATTGAGGAAGAGAAGAAAATGATGCATGATCGACTGTTATGTCATTAACATTTGCACATGAGTATTTTTCATGAACTAAATATAAATTTGCAAATATTGGAACCATCAATTAGTAAAGTTGGAAAAGTAGAGAATGATAAGTCTCCATATCAAGAGAGACTATATCCCTCCAAGGACATGATCGAGAAAGAAGACTCCTCATATTATTCTTTCTCCCATCAATATGGAGGCTGATCGAGGGTAGTTCAAGAAAAGAGAACCTAATATGAATAAGTCCTACATAAACAATTGGCCTTTCCTTCTAGTCCAGAGAAGAGTAACATGTGCAAGTCATCTCCAGGGAAAGATATGCATGCTACAAGATAAGGAATGGATACTTTTCTCACTATTGAATGGTCTACTTATCTGTGTGCTTCCTATCAAAATAGGAACCATTATGTGGAGAAGTATCCAAGAAGACAATATGTGAAAGTAAATACCTCCAAGAAGAAGGAAGATCATTTCTCAAGTCAGAGGAAAAGGAGGAACAATAAAAAGGTATCATGGAACAAGATGCTATACTCTTATTGTGGTAAGAGTGGATGTTATGAGGGAAAAACTCTCTATGGCCAGGGTAAACCAGAATAGACAGGTATGACTACAAAAATCTATTCAATTCCAACATATGAACATATGTGAAGTTGTGGCCAAGTTGACGGAACATTTGCTGCATGTGGGAAACCACAGGCATGATGGTATCATCAGGTATTTTACAGTGTTGTTCTTTGAGATTTGTTCTCTACATTCTAATTTGATGATGAATTTTGATTAACTCGGTGGTTATGTGATTGACAATTTGAAGTGAAATTGGGGGAATTGTGGGTGACTACTGCGATCAAAACGTTATGTGCCATGTTGTTGTAGTACCCAGAAAGGTATTTTAAGGGTAAAGAGGATAAATGTCTCATTCCATCTTTTTTCGCTGCTTGTGGGTTTCTACCATGGAAGAGGAAGAAAAGATTTTGAGATTTTGAATAGGTTGGGAGTGTAACGACCCCATCGTTATGACAACAAGTGAATAAATTATTTTATTTTTATTTTTTTCTTTCAGGTGTTAAGAGGCAAAAAGGCGATGACGACAATAGTTTAACCACACCACTAATGACGAATGAAAGCACATAGTCTAGGCAACAGGTTACTATGACACCACACCCAGGCACAAGGACAACTGGAAAACATGCACAGAAAAACAAGGAGGACGACCACCCGCCCGACGCAACATGACCACACCTACAAGCTAAGGGAAAAAATCCCCACCCCGGCATCATGGCCTAGATGAAAAAATACTAGAACCTCAAGGCATGCTGACCTAATTCCTGAAGGTGTTCTGCCCTTGCGCCAAGAGCAACTTGCACGCTTTTCAACACTCACACAAAAGCATCTACTCCGGCCAAAATCTCATTCCCCGCTATCCCCCAGGGTGCGCCACGATCCCCTCATCAGGAATCATGTCATTCCCTGAGTGATAGATGCGTCAATAACCTTGGCGCAAAACAAAAGGGAACAAGACTTAAGAAAACTTTGATGAGCTAGGAACTAAGTACTGACTGGGAGACTATACCTACCCCACACAAAGGTTGAAGAGACACAAGAGGACGAAGACAAGGGGGTGACACCAGCCCACATGACAACGTCCCTGCCCCCACCAATCACCCATTCTAACCAGTCTATGATTACATTCAATTCTAACAAGGGTTCCATTCTAACGAGGCATGTTAAGTTACAATTAGACAATAATGTGTCCGCTAAATAAACGTTAATACAATTAATTTTGCAAATCTAAGTCGTCAATATTAAAACCATAATTATAAATGCACTCTATCCTTAGTTAAAATTCAATCCAGTGAGTCTAAAATTTGCAATCCATTCCTTACTTACCAATCAAATTTTCATCTTTAACACAACCTAATCGGTCAAGTCTATGTTAATCCAAATTCTCCACCAAACTAGACATTAACTTAAATAACAACATTTACAATATTAAAGTAGAATTCTATCATTATAAAACTTATGAACAATTAAATCTCAGCACGTAGTCCAATTATATTGACCGAACTAACAATACTATATGTCTAATAATATTAGAAGAAAACTACTAACTATTAGCAGGGCTGGAGAAATTTGTCGAGGAAATTAACATAGCAGTTACTTAAAAATTAATATAGAAATAACAAGGCAATTACATGACCATTAACATGACAATTAAAAGCACACTAACAAGGTAGTTTACATGACTGTTGTCATAACAAGTAATACAACAATAGCAAGGCATTTAAGGTGTTAGTTAACATTTAACTCACTGTGTCATTTAATCCAAAGAATGAATCTGTTGGCCATTTACATTGCTGTAGCAATTGTTCTGGCAATTAATATGACCATTACATAACAATGAATCTAGCAATAACAAGGCATTTAACTCATTGTTATCCATTTTATTTGCTGGAAAAAAACAAGGCATTTAATGCGACCATTACATAGCAATGAATCTAGCAATAGTAAGGAATTTAGCTAACTGTTATCCATTTAATTCGCTGTGGCAAAATTAGAAAAAATGTAGTGCCCACATGGTGGCCAATCGTGCCCAGTCGACAACTCAACAATTAAAGGAAAACGTATCCGATCAACATCAACGTAGTCCATCAATCAAGGGCAAACACAATCACAGTTTGAAGGCGAAATAGTGGTCATTACTACAGGTCAGTTATGACTTGACTAGTAAAAAAAATGGTGGGCAAATTCAACATGCACACAGTCAATTTTTATTTACCAAAACCATGGTTATTCTGGCAAGTGAATTTAAGATTTAAAAGGCCAAATTCGTGGGTGATTTCTACTGCAGCTAAGTCCATCGTTGGAAAGCAAAAACATGGGCATTTAAAATGACAATCTTAGTCTCATTTGAAAGAAAAAACATGGGCATTTAAAATGGAAAACTCGGTCTCATTTGAAATAAAAAATGTGGGCATTTAGAACAACAAACTCAGTCTCATTTGAAAGCAAAAACATGAGCATTTAAAATAGTTAGCTCAGTCTCATCTGAAAGCAAAAACGTGGGAATTTAAAACAATAAACTCAGTCTCATCTAAAGAAAAAATGTGGGCAATTAAAACAACAATCTCGGTCTCATTTGAAGGCAAACTGTGGGCATTTAAAACAACAAACTCAGTCTCATTTGAAATAAAAAATGTGAGAAATTTTAAACGACATTCTCTATCTCATTTGAAAGAAAAATGTGGGCATTTAAAAATGGCAATCTCTGGCAACATTTGAAAGAAAAAACGTTTTTCCATTTCCATGATACCAATACCAAATGCAAACATGAATCAATTCATTTTTCCATTTCCTGAATACCAATACAAAATGCATACGTGAATCAATTTGTTTTTCCATAGCTAGAATACAAATACAAAATCCATACATGAATCAATTCATTTTTCCATTCCCAGAATACCAAAACAAATTGTAGACAATAGTAAGAGAAATGAAAGGATCCAATCATCCAAGGACAACAACGGAGGTAGACGGCTGATAAGTTCGTCCTTTGCTCATCATCCTTGCACAGAAAGGTAGGGCGTTGAGATCCATAGGTCTATTAATGCCGAACCGACGACTGTAGATCAGGCTCTTGGCCGACTACTTAGGCGAGGAATGGTGATCTAGGGATGATAGGCAAAACCACTTCAATGGTCACAATCAAACACCACAAGGAGGTCAAGACATGATGGGAAATGAAGGCCATGGGATTCAATCAATCATCGAGCTAGGGTATGAAAGAAATTCAGTCATCAATCTAGATGTTGGTTGTGGAGCCTGATTATCTTCCTGATTTAGAGGTCTTTTGCTTTCAGCCGTGTTTATACCCCATGAAGTATTTACACCCCATAAGTATGTACACTCTTCCACGCGGGGGAGTGCATAGGGGGGGTACCCCCTCTGAGGGGTCCGGGGGGGCTATCCCCCCGGCTAGGGGGTCTGGGGGCAAGCGGGCCCCCAGCCGGGGTTCGGGGGTGAAGCCCTCGAAGAAAAAATTGCCTTGTAAAAGTATATTGTAATTTCATTGTAAATCTGGACCATTCATTATAAGGTCGCAAATTTAACGATAGAGATTATGTTAGGGTTTTTTTCCCTAGAAGGCAACCCTCTTTTATGAGGGAAATGTATCGCGGCTATGGTTGATGGCGACTATTGTATTTTGAGAGAGGAGTCTGTGAGAGAAAGAAGAGGAAGTTACAACGGGTTTTTCTGTAGGTTGTATCCCTTCATTTTGCTGGATAATACTAAAGAAAGGACCTGGAAATTTCTCTGGTGGACGTAGCCCACACTGGGTGAACCATGTAAATCTGTGTCTCTCTTGTATTGTGTATCTTTTGTGTTTTGTTTCTGCATTTGTTTAATTTTATTGCTCCGTGGTCCTATTTTTCTAACAACTGGTATCAGAGCTTAAGGTAACTCGCAGGAAAAAAGGGTTCCTGGTTCAAGTGGGAGCAATGTCGGAAGATGGAAAGTTTAGGGTCAAGAAATTTAATGGAAAAAACTACTAGTTATGGAAGATGCAGATGGAAGACTATTTATATCAGAAGGATCTATTCCTACCATTGAGTAGAGTAGCAAAGAAGTTGACAGCCATGAAGGACGAAGAATGGGAGATTCTTGACAGAAAGGCTCTAGGAACGATACGGCTGATCTTGGCAGCGTCGGTGGATTTCAATATTTCGAAAGAAAAGACAATGAAGGGATTGATGGATGTATTGGCTAAATTGTATGAAAAACCCTCGACGTCGAATAAGGTATTTCTAATGAAGAGATTATTTAATATGAAGATGTCGGAAGGTGGGTCTGTTGTAGATCATTTAAATGAATTTAATACGGTTACTAATCAACTAAGTTCTGTAAAAGTGGACTTTGATGATGAGGTTAGGGC
>ML777877.1:692545-710715 GCA_009831015.1 Picea engelmannii
GCTAGTAAAGAGATGATTTGGTTACAAAGGTTTATGGAGGAATTGGGAAAGAAGTAGGAGAACAACAAGTTGTACTGTGACAGTCAGAGTGCCATTCACCTTGCAAAGAACTCAGCCTTCCATTCAAATACTAAGCATATACAATTGAGGTACCACTTCATATGATCTGCCTTGGAAGATGGACAATTGAAACTGGAAAAGATACACACTAGCCAGAATCCTGCAGACATGTTAACAAAGGGAGTAACCAGGGAGAAACTGAGTTCCTACTCAGTTTCAGTTGGTCTTCAAGAATGAAGATGAAAATGAGAAATTTGTCAGGTCCAAGAAGGTTCAGAGTCCAGCATATACAGCAGCGGTGGAGTTGTTGAGATCAGTCTCCAAGTGGGAGATTGTTGGTTGTGGAGCCTAATTATCTTCCTGATTTAGAGGCCTTTTGCTTTCAGCCATGTTTATACCCCATGAAGTATTTACACCCCATAAGTATGTATAGTACTCCACATGGGGGAGTGCAGAGGTGGAGTACCCCCTTTGCGGGGTTCGGGGGTGAAGCCCCCGAAGCAAAAATTGCCTTGTAAAAGTATATTGTAATTTCATTGTAAATTTGGACCGTTCATTATAAGGTCACAGATCTAACGATAGAGATTATGTTAGGGTTTTTTTCCCTAGAAGGAAACCCTGTTTTATGAGGGAAATGTATCGTGGCTATGGTTGATGGCGAGTATTGTATTCTGAGAGAGGAGACTGTGAGAGAAAGAAGAGGAAGTTACAGCGGGTTTTGTTGTAGGTTGTATCCCTTCATTTTGCTGGATAATAATAAAGAAAGGACCTGGAAATTTCTCTGGTGGATGTAGCCAACACTGGGCGAACCACGTAAATCTATGTCTTTCTTGTATTGTGTATCTTCTGTGTTTTGTTTCCGCATTTGTTTTATTTTATTGCTCCGCAGTCCTGTTTTTCTAACACTAGACAATCAGTTTACTTACTCCATTAAACATGCAGATCCAAGCATAAATCCTACAACAATCTACCATACACAAATGAAGAGAGTTTATCGTTACCTGATCGTCCGCTCTGAATGACGTCCTGCGTGCTCCGTGCAGCTTCCGCCTGCCGACCGATGAGACTTCACCAGTACCTCTCAGCTAATGTTAGGGGTATTCTTCTTCCCCCTTAGCCCCACGAGCCGCAAAGGGGCCACACACACTATCTAGAGATTCAGCTAGCTCCCAACTCACCTCGCAAGGCTAAGCTACCACTCCTCACCGAGATGGGTATCTGAACTCCCACAAGATAAGTCAGTCAAGTAGAGATTTCTGCAGCATAACATTATGCAAACAGAAGAGATCCTTCATCCTTCTCCTCCCTTCACTATATAGAGTTTCGAAGTCCCTTACATTCCTAAAATCTCATTTAATTAAGTTTTTAAAAATTAAATCCTAAAAATTCCTCCCCGTACAAGTGTCACCCATCCTCTTCATTCCTCCACAAATTAATTTATTTAATTAATTAAATTCCCTTATTTCCCTTACCCACCTAGAGTCACTCCTAGAATCGCTCCTAGGTGTCCCCAAATTCTCTTACATGTTTTAATGACTTTCCACATTATCAATTTGCTAGTTCAGTTTTAAATTAGAAAGTTCTTAATGGTAGATACCTTACTAAGTTTGACTTTCTACTTTTCCCCTTGGGTTTCCCTTTTCTTGTTATGTTTCCCTCTTTTCCTAGTTTCCTAAATATTTTAGATTTCCCTCTTTCCCCTTTTCATTTAGGACTCAAATTGGCAGGTGTAGAAATTAACCCCCTTTTTCCTTTTTCCCTTTTTAGTTAATAATTTTAAGTTATCATAAATAATAAAACAATTATTTCCATTTTTTTTAAATTTTACCCTAACAAATATTTATGAATCATTTAAATTGATTACCCCCTTATTATTACAAGTTTTAACGAAGAGTATAATTATTATTTATACTGTTTTTATTTTTATTTTTTTATTTTTTAAATATATAGATAAAATTTTACCACTAGCATAATTTAGACTTAGACCTTAAATTTTCGTACTGGGCAACATTTTATTAGGCAATTTGTTTTTAAAAATTCTTAACACATTATTCGTCCTAAGGCCATCTAGGTTCATTCATTTATCATCAACAATGCGGCGTGCCCTTCAGGACACACTAGGTGCTCCAAGGGTGCCACTTGCCTTAATTTGTTTTCCTTGCGCGACGTGCCCTTCAGGACGCACTACGTGCTCCAAGGATGCAACTCACCTCTTTCCATTTTTCTTGCGCGACATGCCCTTCAAGATGCACCACGTGCTCCAAGGGTACCACTCACCTCTTGACTGACTTGGTAGACTTAAAAAAACCCTTGGAGTCAATACTCTCCCACGTGAACTTGTGGGAGACTAAGTGTCTCTAAGGAATAAGGCCCATGCCTTATTGTGCGCCCCTTAGAATCATCGTGAGTGACTGTCGCAGTCTGCTCTCATGGCATCGTGGGTCGGCTCGAACTAGGTAAACATTAACCTAAAGTTCGAGCCATGGCGGGAGTGCTAGTAGGCTATGGTAGGGTTGTTGTCCACCCCTCTCCTTCAACATCTCTGGTAGTTGTGCATGACCCCTCTACTCCACATGTGAGTCTGGTCAGCAAGCTATCGTCAGCCTGCATCATTAACGAATCATGTCAGAAATATATCCATAATCATATCATCTAATCAGATGCGCTAATATCATAATAAAACAATCAAACCCCAATGGTACACTCCCCGACTCGATCCGGAGTCCAAGGGGTTCCATCAATTCCTCTGCATCCTCGAGGTCCAAAATCCTTCACACTCAGTAAAATCGAGTTAATAGCACATGTCTATGTGAATGCAGTAAAACAACATGTCACCAACCCATAACGCCTCATAATAAAAATCAATGTTTTAATAGAATAAAATCTAGATCACTTGCGAGCAAGTGTCCTCAAAGAATAAGTTCACTCAGTGTGCAAGAGAGGGATGTTACGTACACCCCCTCTTGGTGTAAAATTTGTCCCGAAGTTTCACAGTATAAATGCCTAAATAAAGTGTATCACAGTATCATAAGCCTATCTATCAAACAAAAATGGAAACTGTTGGTGCATATCATATGCGTCCTCCCAAGTCATCGAGTGCAGACTATAGTTGTCCCACTGGATCTTGACCTGCTCTACCATTCGATGTCATAGCTGTCGAATGTGGTGATCCAGGATGTGGATCGACTCAGCCGTGAGCGCCCCCTCATCCAATACCTGGAAGGAACTCATGTCAATAACATGTGTAAGATTACTAACATAATGTCTCAAAATAGATACATGAAAAACATCGTGCATACACCTCAAGGAATCAAGAAAGGCTAGTCGATAGGCCATGGGCCCCTTTCTCTCCACAACATGGATGATTTTAGGTGTTAAATTTTGCTCATGGGCCAAATTTCCATGGTTTTTCCAAAAACGAGATTCGCTATTTTAAAAATGATTCCCTCAAATTCTATAGGATAAAATTATTTTACTTTAAAAATCGCCAAAATTTTATAAAAACTATATAAAATCCTTATAAATTTGAATATTTTTACAAAAATATTGCCAAACATTTATAGTTGGCATATGAAGGATTAGTAAGATTCCCCAAGGTTTCTACATCCTTAAAATCATCCCTTCTCCATCCTTAAAATCATTAAAACAAATTTCCATCCTTAAAATCATCCCTTCTCCATAATCTCGAAGGGTCCCACGAACCTAGGAGAGAGTTTAGCTCCCTTTCCAGACTTGATCGAACTCTTATGTGGTTTAACCCATAAGAAGACTTGATTGCCAACCTCGTAACTACGGTTGACACAGTGCACATCGACATAACTCTTTTGTCGGTCATGGGATTATTTAATCTTTTGTCTTATTGTTTGCATTTGCTCTTCCACTTCTTGGATCGCTTCTGGTCCCACCAGGACCCTATCCTCAAGCCGATCCCAACTCAAAGGCATCTAACATGGTCTCCTGTAATGGAACTCGAAAGGCGCCATCTTAATGGTTCTTTGGTAATTGTTTTTATAAGAGAATTCCACTAGTGGTAAGAATTCCTCCCAACGCTTTTGTTGGTCCATCACGTACATGCACAACATGTCCTCCAAGTTATAGTTCGTTCATTTGGTCTGCCCGTCAGTTTTCGGGTGATACGCAGTACTGAAGTTAAGTTGGGTTCCCAAGGCCTCTTGGAAACTCTTCCAAAATCGTCCAGTAAACACCGATCCTCGATAAGAGATAATCCTCTTAGGCACGCCATGCATCCTCACAATCTCACTGATGATAACTCTAGTTATGTTGGGTGCCTGATACATCATATGCATAGGACTAAAGTGAGCACTCTTTGTCAGAGTGTCTACTACTACGAAAATCGAATCGTGTCTCTTTGTTGTCAATGGAAATCCAACAATAAAATCCATCGAAATAACCTCCCATTTCGATTCTGGAATAGCGTGTGGCTGTAGTAATCCTGCTGGATGTCTATGTTCAGCCTTCACTTACTGACATTCTAGACATTGGGCCACATAGTTGACTATATCTGCCTTCATTCCCTTCCAGAAGAATAATGGCTTAAGGTCTACCCTCATCTTCGTGACTCTCAGGTGAGCCATGTAAAATGCTCTATGAGCCTCGCTTAGGATCAACATCATCAACTCGTCATTCAACGGTATGTAAATCCGATTTTTAAACATCAATAAACCATCAATATCAAACGAAAATCCTTCAAATCTTGGTACCATCATTGTGTTTTGTCTGATAAAACCCTTGACCTCTTGTACCAGTCATTGTCACGCTGTAAAGTTAAAATCTTTTCACATAGATTGGTCTGAAGAGGAAGCACCGAAAATATGTGTGGTCTTCGACCCAATGCATCTGCCACTCAGTTCATTGTTCCTTTTATGTAAGTAATCTTGAAGTCGTACTCGCTAAGTAATTCTGACCAACGCCATTGTCACGTGTTCAGGTCGCTTTGCGTAAAGATGTGTTGTAGTCCACAACGGTTCCTTTTTAGTTCAAACTTTTGTCCAACAAAGTAGTTTCTCCAAACCTTCAAGGCAGAAACTATGGCTAACAACTCCAAGTCATGTGTCGCGTAGTTCTCCTCATGCCTTCTCAGTTTCCTCGAGATGTAAGCGATCACTCGTCTATTGTGCATCAAGACTTCGCCTAAGCCTTCCTTGGATGTGTTAGTGCATACCAAGAAGTCTGTGTCCATGTTGGGGACCTTTAGTATCGATGTTATTGTCAACAACTCCTTGAGCCTCCAAAATGCTTCCACGCATTTCTTGTTCCAAACAAAATTCTTTTTCTTCTTCTACGATTCCGTGATCAAATTTGCTATCTTTGAAAATCCCTCGACAAATCATCGATAGTATCCTGCTAAACCCATGAAGCTACGAACTTTCGAGACATTCATCGGCGCAAGCTAGTCCATAATAGCTTCAACCTTTGCAGGATCCATGACGATACTTTCACCAGAGATGACAGGCCCTACGTAGTGAATCTTCGATTGATAAAATGAGCATTTGGACAACTTCCCATACAATTTGTGCTCTCGTAGACACTATATTACCAAGCACAAGTGCTCATCATGCTCCTCTATCATCCGAGAGTAAATCAAAATATTGTCAATGAGTACTTGGAGGAACTTGTCCAAGTACTCGCGGAACACCCCGTTCATCAAACTGATAAATACCCTTGGGACATTTGTCAGTCCAAACGGTAAAATGGTAAACTTGTAATATCTAAACCTCGTCTTAAAGGTGTTCTTAGGGATGTCATCTTCCTTAATTTGTAACTGGTGGTATCCTGATCACAAGTCGATCTTTGAGAACATCGTCGTGCCCTTCATTTGATCGAACAGATCATCAATCCTCATCAAGGGATAGTGACTCTTGATCATTTCCTTATTCAACTGACAATAGTCAATCCAGAGCCTCCATGACCCATCCTTCTTTCGTATGAAAATAATAGGTGCACCCCACGATGACACACTTGGACGTATCAGTCCCAGGTCCAAGAATTCCTTCAACTGCATTCTCAACTCCTGTAAATTCTAGGTTGACATCCGATAAGGCATTCTATCTATCGGTCCAGTTCCCGGTTTCAGGTCTATAGTAAACTCCAATTCCCTCTCTGGCGGCATCCCAGGTAACTCCTCCGGAAATAAGTCTGCAAACTCTCTCACCACCAAAAGGTGTTCTAGACCTTCCGCTACTCCCTTCTCGTTTAATGCAAGGATCACATAAAGCTTGCACCCCTTGCACATGCTCTTCCGTAGCTGCAAGGAAGAGATGAACCTTAGGGAAACTCCCTGGTTCTATCCTACAATCACACATCTCTCTCCCTCATCATCGACTAAGCTCAACCATTTCATCTTACAGTTGAGTATTGCCTCATGCAATTCCAACCAGTCCATACCAATCACGACATCATAAGATCCTAATATCGTGACGTATAGGTTGGCCCTTGTGACAAACTCTCCCAGGTTAAGTATACAACTCGTAACCTTTCCTCCAACCTTTTTTTGGCTCCCGAGGCCATCTCTATAAAGATAAACTCATCCTGTTTGACTGCCTTTACCTTAATTCTTTTTAGCACTACACCAGAAATGAAACTCTTGGTAGCACCAGGATCTATCAAAATACTAACAGTCTGGTCAGTGATGGTACCTGTTGTCTTGAGCATAGTCGACTGATGCTCTTCCTGACGATTATTCACCACTGCATGAATCCGATGGGCCTTGCCCAAATCTCCCACGATAGTGGGACTGACTGATCTAGATGCTCTAGTCCTCTCCATAGGGCAGTCGCACTGGTAGTGTGCCTCCCCACACATCCAACACCCCTTCTTCGGCCCAGTAGTCCTGGTACCCGAAGTAGAAGATGACGGCCCACTGGTCTGAAATCTTGGTTTGTTCTGCTGAACAGGCCTAAATTGTTGTTGTTGCGGTGGACGTTGTTGTTGATATTGTGGTCCCTGATAAGGTGTCCGCTACTGAGGCATCGTTTGTCGAGGTGTAGTGAAAGTGGATCCCCTATGGAAGCCACGATATCTCGGCGTATGTCTGGCTGGTGTCTAATGCTATTATGCACTAGATGACACATGCCCTACTAGTCTCGCTGGAGTCCTGCTCTGACCTCCGCTGATAAGCTCCTCCTCTGCTATGAGGGCCTTCTGGATGACATCATGGAAGGTTTGAGGCATAAGAATCCTAACCTTTGCACGTAAGTTGCCATTAAGGCCGAACACGAACCTGTTGACATTAAGTTTCTTTTTTTTAAGATGTAGAGCATATCAGAACAACTCCATAAAATGGGTCGCGTACTCGGTCACCGTTCGACCACCCTGTTATAAGGCATTTAACTCATTGAGCTGACGCTCAATGAATTCCTCTGATAGGTACCTCTCTCAAAACCGTTCCTCGAACAGTTCCCATGACATGTCTTCGATGGCCATGTTCAGCTGCGGTAGGAGAGTCTTCCACCATAGAAGAGCGCTCCCCTTCAGTTGAAACACTGCCATGTAGACCTTCATGTTCAAGGTATAGTCCCAAAGTGTAAAGCACATCGCCATATTTTCCAACCATGCCACGGCGACAGTGCCGTTCGAGGCACCAAATAAGTCAGGAAATTTGACCTTCTCCAGTTCATGGTAAATGCTACCAGTATCGACCGGAGCATGCGGTGGACCCTGAGGGGTGCCGAATCCTTGGCCTCATCTTTGTCCAAATGGATGATCAGTGCCTCATACATGCGCTGAAAAGATCTCATCATTCCGACCACATCACCAACTGCTATCTTCTTCTGCCTGACACCCTGTTCGTCTCCCAGGGGGTTAGACCCCTTAGGCGTGGATGCTACTGGAGGCGTCACGCCTCATCCCCTAGCACCCCCTTGTTTGTCTCCATGGTGTCCTCTAACCATGATTACCTGCACGCATACAAGTCATCTCAATTAGCAACATTATAATCAAATCATACCAACGAAATGCGTAGCGATCCCTAGTCACAGGTTGAACCCTCTCTGATACCATATGTAATGACCCCTTCGTTACGACAACAAGTGAAGAAATCTTTTTTTTTTTTTATCTTTCAGAAGTTAAGAGGCAAGAAGGCGATGAAAAAAACAATTTAACCACACCACGGATGACGAATGCAAGCATGTAGTCAAGGCAATAGGTTACTATGACACAACACACAGGCACAAGGACAACTGGAAAACATGTGCAAAAAAACAAGGAGGATGACTACCCGCCCGATGCAACACGACCACGGATACAAGCTAAGGGAAAACATCCCCATCATAACATCATGACCTAGACAAAAAAATACTAGAACCGCAAGGCGCGTGGACCTAACACCTGAAGGCATTCAACCCTTGCGCCAAGAGAAACTTGCACACTCGTCAGCACTCACACAAAAGAACCTACTCTAGCCAAGATCTTGTTCACCGCTATCCCCCAGGGCATTCCATGATCCCCTCATCGGGAATCATGTCATTCCCTGGGTGATAGATGCGTCAATAACCTTGGCACAAAACAAAAGGGACCAAGACTCAAGAAAACTCCGATGAGCTATGAACCGAATATTGACTGGGAGACTATACCTACCCCACACAAAGGTTGATGAGACACAAGAGAATGAAGAGAAGGGGGTTATGCCAGCCCACACAACATCGTCCCTACACCCACCAATCACCCAGTCTAACTGGTCTATGATTACATTCAATTTTAACAAGGGTTCCATTCTAATGGGGAATGTTAAGTTACAATGAGACAATAACGTGTCTGCTAAATAAACGTTAATACAATTAATTTGGAAAATCTAAGTGGTCAATACTAAAACCATAATTATAAATGCACTCTATCCTTAATTAAAATTCAATCCAACGAGTCTAAAATTTGCAATCCATTCCTTACTTACTAATCAAATTTTAATCTTTAACACAACTTAATCGGTCAAATCTATGTTAATCCAAATTCTCCAGCCAGCTAGACATTAACTTAAATAACAACATTTACAATCTTAAAGTAGAGTTCTATTATTATAACACTTATGAACAATTAAATCTCAGCATGTAGTCCAATTATATTGACCGAACTAACAATACTATCTGTCTAATAATATTAGAAGGAAACTACTAACTATTAGCAGGGCTGGAGCAATTTATCGAGGAAATTAACATAGCGGCTACTTAACAATTAATATAGAAATAACAAGGCAATTACATGACCACTAACACGACAATTAAAAGTGCACTAACAAGGTAGTTTACATGACTGTTGTCATAACAAGTAATACAACAATAGCAAGACATTTAAGGTGTTAGTTGACATTTAACTCGTTGTGTCATTTAATCCAAAGAATGAATCTGTTGGCCATTTACATTGCTGTAGCAATTGTTCTGACAATTAATATGACCATTACATAACAATGAATCTAGCAATAACAAGGAATTTAACTCATTGTTATCCATTTTATTTGCTGGCAAAAATCAAAGCATTTAATGCGACCATTACATAACAATGAACCTAGCAATAGTAAGTCATTTAACTAACTATTATCTATTTAATTTGCTGTGGAAAAATTAGCAAAAACGCAGTGCCCACATGGTGGCCAATCGTGCCCATTCGAAAGCAACTCAACAATTAAAGGAAAATGTAGGCAATCAACATCAATGTAGTCCATCACTCGAGGGAAAATGCAGTCACAATTTGAAGGCGGAATAGTGTTCATTTTTGCAAGTCAGTTATGAATTGAATAGAAAAAAAAAGGGTGGGCGAATTCAACATGCACACAGTCAATTTTTATTTACCAAAACCATGGTCATTTCGGCAAGTGAATTTAAGATTTAAAAGGATAAATTCGTGGGTGATTTCTATAGAAAATCAATCCATCGTTGGAAAGAAAAAACATGGGCATTTAAAATGACAATCTTAGTCTCATTTGAAAGCAAAAATGTGGGCATTTAAAACAACAAACTCATTCTTATTTGAAAGAAGAAACATGGGCATTTATAACAACAAACTAGGTCTCATTTGAAAGAAAAAACGTGGGCATTTAAAACAATAAACTTACTCACATCTGAAAGCAAAAACGTGGGCATTTAAAACAATAAACTCGGTCTCATATGAAAGAAAAAATGCGGGCAATTAAAACAACAATATCGGTCTCATTTGAAGGGAAAACGTGGGCATTTAAAACAACAAACTCAGTCTCATTTGAAAGCAAAAACGTGGGCAATTTTAAACGACAATCTTTGTCTCATTTGAAAGCAAAACGTGGGCATTTAAAACGGAAATTTCTGGCAACATTTAAAACCAAAAATGTTTTTCCACTTCCAGGATACCAATACCAAATGAAAACATGAATCAATTCGTTTTTCCATTGCCTGAATACCAATACAAAATGCAGACATGAATCAATTCATTTTTCCATTTCCAGAATACAAATACAAAATGAAGACATGAGTCAATTCGTTTTTCCATTGCCAGAATACCAATACAAATTGTAGACAATAGTAAGAGAACTGAAAGGATCCAATCATCCAAGGACAACAATGGGGGTAGATGAATGATAGGTTTGTCCTTTGCTCATCATCCTCGCACAAAAAGGTAGGGTGTTGAGATCCATAGGTCTATTAAAGACGAAGCGACGACCGTAGATCAGGCTCCGGGCTGATTGCCCAGGCGATGACTGATGAGCTAGGGATGATAGGCAAAACCACCACAATAGTCACAATCAAACACCACAAGGAGGTCAAGACATGCAGGGAAATGAAGGCCATGGGAGTCAATCAATCATCGAGCTAGGCTATGAAATAAATTCAGTCATCAATCTAGACAATCAGTTTACTTACTCCATTAAACATGCAGATCCAAGAATAAATCCTACAACAATATACCATACAAAAATGAAGAGAGTGTACCGCTGCCAGATCGCCCACTCTGAATGATGTCCTGTGTGCTCCATGCAACTCCCGCTTGCCAACTGACGAGACTTCACCGGTACCTCCTAGCCAATGCTAGTGTTACTCTTCTTCCCCCTTAGCCCCCTGAGCCGCAAAGGGGCCACACACACTATCCAAAGATTCAGCTAGCTCCCAGCTTGCCTCGCAAGGCCAAGCTACCACTCCTCATCGAGATGGGTATCCCAACTCCCACAAGCTAAGTCAGTCAAGTAGATATTTCTGCAGTGTAACGTTACACAAATAGAAGAGATCCTTCATCCTTCTCCTCCCTTCATTATATAGAGTTTCGAAGTCCCTTACTTTCCTGAAATCTCATTTAATTAAGTTTTTAAAAATTAAATCTTAAAAATTCCTCCCTGTACAAGTGTCACCCATCCCCCTCATTCGTCCACAAATTAATTTCTTTAATTAATAAAATTCCCTTATTTCCCTCACCCACCTAGAGTCACTCCTAGAATTGCTCCTAGGTGTCCCCAAATTCTCCTACAGGTTTTAATGACTTTCCCCATTATCAATTTGCTAGTTTAGTTTTAAATTAGAAAGTTCTTAATGGTAGATACGTTACTAAGTTTGACTTTTTGTTTTTTCCCTTGGGTTTCCCTTTTCTTCCTATGTTTCCCTCTTTTCCTAGTTTCCTAAATATTTTAGATTTCCCTCTTTCCCCTTTTCATTTAGGACTCAAATTTGCAGGTGTAGAAATTAACCCCCTTTTTCCCTTTTTAGTTAATATTTTTATATTATCATAAATAATAAAACAATTATTTCCCTTTTTCTTAAATTTTAGCCTAACAAATTTTTATGAATCATTTAAATTGATTACCCCCTTATTATTACAAGATTTAACGAAGAGTATAATTATTATTTATGTTTTTTTTATTTTTATTTTTTTATTATTTATGTTTTTAAATAGATAGATAAAATTTTACCACTATCATAATTTAGACTTAGACCTTAAATTTTCGTACTGGGTGACATTTTATTAGGCAATTTTTTTTTAAATTCTTAACACGTTATTTGTCCTAAGACTAGCTAGGTTCATTCATTTATCATCAACAACGCGACGTGCCCTTCAGGATGCACTATGTGCTCCAAGGGTGCCACTCGCTTCTTTCCATTTTTCTTGCATGACGTGTCCTTCAGGACACACCATGTGCTCCAAGGGTGCCACTTGCCTCTTGACTGACTTGGTAGACATCAAAAACCCTTGGAGTCAATACCTCGCTAGGTGACCTTGTGGGAGACTAAGGGCATCTAAGGAATAAGGCCCCCGCCTTATTGTGTGCCCCTTAGAATCATCGTGAGCGACTGTCACAGTCTACTCTCACGACATCGTGGTTCCTCTCGAACTAGGTAAATGTTAACCTATAGTTCGAGCCATGGTTGGAGTGTTAGTAGGTTGTGTCAGGGCTGTTGTCCACACCTCTCGCTCAACATCTCTGGTAGTCATGTGTGACCCCTCTACTACACATGTGAGTCTGGTCGACAAGCTATCGTCAGCCTGCATCATCAACGAATCATGTCAGAAATATATCCATAATCATATCATCTAATTAGATGCACTAATATCACAATAAAACAATCAAACCCCAATGGTACACTCCCCGACTCGATCCAGAGTCCAAGGGGTTCCATCAATGCCTCTGCATCCTTGAGGTCCAAAATCCTTCACACTTAGTAAAACTGAGTCAATAGCACCTGTCTATTTCAATGTAGTAAAACAACATGTCACCAACCCATAACGCCTCACAATCAAAATCAATGTTTTAATAGCATAAAATCCGGATCACTTGCGAGGAAGTGTCCTCAAAGAATAAGTTCTCTCAGTGCGCAAGAGCGGGATGTTATAGGGAGAAGCAAAATAAATATCTATGCATAGCTAATTTTAGGGGCATGTTATGCAAAAAATTTCTATTCTGAAATGAAACCCTATAAGGAGTTCAAGTTCTTATGTAACTAAATGAAAATAAATGAAAGAAATTATCAAAACTTATTTGGACTTTCCTTTTTTCTTATTGGATTGGAGTTGTATTAAAACATAAGACCTTACTACAAACTTTGCATTAAAATGGTGTTTTAAATTGATTGAGATTAAGCTAATCAATAGAGTTTATTTATTTATTTATTTTGATTATTTCCAAGGCATTGTATAAGAAGATATTTTCCACCCATATTATCAACAACATATAAATAGTAAGATATATCATGATATTTGCAACATTAATTTATGACAAACACAAACAAATGCAAAGTCCACAAGCAAACAAAATCTGGAATTCGTTGATATTCCCATTTACAATAGCTTTTTGGCACCAAAAGACCACACTTATTTGCTAATGTTGTTAAGGTCTATTTTTTTTCACCATAAGAAAATAACATCCACATCTACTATTCAAGCTAGAAGAGTGCAACACACCATTTTCCAAAACAAAACAACTTAACAAACATAGATTAAAGTAACTTAAAATCATTTTCAAAAATGTTAAGTGGAGCCGAAAGGAATAAAAACTTTGCCTTGATGTGTTTTTATTTTAACCAAAAATCCTAATCAAATTTAAGGGGTTCTTTTGTTACCTACATATAATTCAATTTTTAATGGCTGAGAGTGAATAAGAATAGCCACCAATGACATATTTAAAATCACCAAAATCATATTTTCCACTCCATAGGTCCATCATGGTAACTCCACAACAATCAACTGCCATAATCTTAAACAAGTTGATGAAGAATGCAAGTTTTTCTTCATTGGATAACTGCCATAATATTAAACAAGTTGATGGAGAATGCAAGTTTTTCTTCTTTGGATAAGTGATGTAAATCAATTACTTGAAGTTCCTCAATCACTTTCAAGTACTTTGAGTGGAGTAAAAGACGCCAACATAAAAGGAACATAAAAGGAATTAGTATGGAAGTTTTACTTCAATATATTAAGGATTATAACATTGGAGAATGGCATAATGCATAGTTGATCAAAATACATAGTAAGACCATTGATTGACACCTTATAAACTTATCGTTGGAACCAATGCTTTTGTAAGCTACATGCTTTCCATCATAAGAGATATAAGCTTCATAAAAAATTGAATGGCTATGACCACATACCTCTACAATCCAATCAATGAGAATTCCTTGCATGCTTGCGGTGTTCTCATTATGTATAGTTTCCATGAATTTTACCAAAGGCCTTTTCAATTTGCGATGTCGCCTAAAACTGGGTGTTTTTTAGGCTGAAAACCACTTGCAATGGCAACAAAATCATCTTCTACGACTCACTTAGAATCTCTTTGACTAGATATCTTCTCATCTACTTCCAATTGAATCACATCGGCAAGAACTTTCAAGACACAAATAATGTGAGCTCGAGTAATATGGATGCAGTTTTCATGTGTCCTTGACACCTTTAATCTTCCCACCCAAAACATGATTTGCTAATAGATAGACGATTAACACTTCCTCTTGGTAAATAACATGAACAATTTATCCAATTTTTTATACTTCTTAACATCAAGGGCCTTTTGTCATTCATTGGAGCAATAGATTTCCAAAAAAAATATGGAAATGGCACTAAACGATAATTGGTGATGGGTTATTTATAGTAGTGCACCACAGAGAACAAAGTTTTATTCAAGAAATAAGAACTTGTTGTTTGAACTTGTGCAAAAAACTAAGAAATATTTGGACAAATTAACAGTGCTTCTCCATGAAAAACAAAGTTTACAGTGAAATCTTGCAAAGAGACAGGGTTTGAAGCCAAGAAAGGTAGTGGTGAAATTCCATCGAACCACTAATGAAGTTAAAGAGAGACACATGTATCGATATAAAAATACATCGCAGAGTAGGATGGGAGGACAAGATGAGCAAGACAAATGGCAATGAAGATGTGTAAGATAGAGGGTGATAACATATTGAAAAAAACTTGTCTCATGGTGAATGCATTGAGGCGAGGTGTTGTTATCAATCACATTGGGGATTTAAATATCTTAGTAAGTCACTTGTGCTTTTGGATAAGAGACCTCACACTCATAGATTCTTCATGAAAAAATAATTCTATAGCATGGGGGCGTTAAAAAATATAAAAACAAAAGAGATTTGCGGGTAGAGTATTCTATTTGATTGAAGGGAATTCTATCATCAATTTGCAAACTTTTTGTGATCTGTCATTTGTTGAATTACTAATATAGAAAAATCGGAAGGACGTGAGGCTCTCTCACTTATTTGTGAATTTTTCCTTTTCTCTCGACAATGGAGGAAAATGATGAGCCATATCTCTCGACAATTGTTCGCCACAAAATTAGTAGGATTTCTTTCAGCTCATCAAATTGAACTTTATGCTATGATATTTACACTATTTAGTCTTCCAATCAATGGGAAATATGGGAAACTAACATAATAGGAAAGACACTAACCCTATGATGATACAATAGAGTGATTTTTATTTTATTTTGGGAACCTCAATGTCGGATTTATGTTTATTTTTCTTAATAAAGCTACAATTTGTGGTCATTTTAGCTTCCTTCTCAAGGAATTCAATACAATATGTGGAAGATTTGGTGGGAATGTTTTTTTTTATCTATAACTTTTAAAACAATTACCACAAGGTTTGGGATAAATTAAGTACCCTTTGTTTCCAATGGCTACTATCTCTTAGATACTTTGAATTGAGTGTGCATGTTGTTAAAATCTCTTCACAACACCTACAATTTTTTATGTTTATATAGATAACCTTTGTGACCCTTGGGTTCCTATTGTGTTTTGGGGTTGGGAAATTTGAACTGAGTGAGATTAATTATATAATTTTCTAATTTACCGTAGAATATATGGAATTTATTCTCCTTTTTAAAATGTACAAACTTTTCACTCATTTGAGAGTTATTGTAAAAGGTTATTATCGAAATAGAGAACCAACTTCAAATAACTTCCTTCACATTACTTCGACATTCTCGTTCGCCAACTTAAGAGATATGCTAGTATATCTGGAGAATGTATACAAAAAAATGACACAACCTATTAATTAAATTTCTCGATGAAATATAAGTGTCGAGTCAAATATATTATATACGACCTAATATATTTCATATTCCTTTTATTTTAGTAAGTTAGCATGTGTTATTTGTATAATATTAATATATTATATACTATCTCATATATTTCTTTTATTTTAGTATGTGTTACATCATATATTCCTTTTATTTTAGTGTCTTATTTGTATAATATTAATTTTATTTTAATATTTTTATTTTTATTTGTATAATATTAACATGTCACGTATATGAATGATAATTTTAATCGTTAGTATCTTTATTTAATGTAGTGTAAATTTTTTTCCATCTTATAAATAATTAAATTATTAAAAAAAAATCGATCACTATCTTTATTTAATGTAGTGTAAATTTTTTCCCATCCTATAAATAATTAAATTATTAAAAAATTGAACCAAAGTTCACTACCTATATATTTGTACAAAAATAAACTCTCATTAATATCTTATACATCAAACCATCCCATCCGATCCAACTCTATTAAGCTCTATTTAAAACTGTTTCTTACATTCACTGATCCTCGGGTAGATTCCAATACGAAATCAAATCCACAGACTTCCTACACGCATACAACTACTCCGAGGAACAATGTGACGTTTCAATGTGTCTTTCAAACTGCAGGGATATAACCACTGCAATGGCCCTTGTTTTATAAAATGAATGATGTATCACATTAGCTATCAAAACTTTAGCTTTATTGGTGATATGAATGCACACACGAAATCATTCACGTCACGAAGAAATCTACTTTAAGGTTTTGAATGCTTCGAGTATGAATAGTATGGATTTAATGGATCCACTTAAAATATATCATCGAGAGATAGGCTTACCAGCGATTCACCACTTCAATAATAAAATTAGATTGAGGCTTGAAGGCTCCGTTTATAAATTCTTTCATAATTGAGATTCCTTCTTCCACCTAATATCCATTTGTTAGGTACCAGATTTATTATAATAGCATAAGAATAAATATTGCCCTGAATAACATGGGATTAAATAACATAAAAATAAGATACTACATAGAATAACAATGGAATAACAAATAGATGGATTCCACAACACCAGAATAATTTCTTTATTAATAGGAAACAATGTTCACTTGTCTCTTCGAGGGGGAAAGCTCTTGCATAGTAGAGCTCTATTACAATAATTTTCAAGACAAACTCATCTCATATCTTTTACTCTTATTAGTCCCTGCCAAAGGCCTGGGACTATAGCGATGAGTTCATCGTTGACTGCCTATTAGTTTAGGTTTGACTTTCAATTTTTTTAGAAATTATAATGTTTAGCTTAGGAAACTTATATTAATATATTTTAAAATAAAAATATATATATATTTGTCACAGTTTTATTGGTTCATAAGTTTAAAGTCTTATTGCTGCCTTCATGTCTTCCCATGCATTAAATAATATTTAAAACAGTGATTTCAACTACCACCTTTAACTCTTGTAATCGATTACTAATACGAATCTGAATTATGAGCTCCAAAATGACTGATACCGGCCACAATTCGTTCAAATTGATGCCAGTTCTGGAACGACGACTGCCGGAATAGTGCGAATGGAGCTTTCAACGTAAGTTCGAACCCTCTTAACTCTTTGTTCTGTTCAGAGCCGGTTGTTTAACAATGTTCACCTCTCGTGGCGCTCCTTTTACATTCTGTGGAAAAATTTCGCCGGTCAATGTCCAGTCTATGCCGTGCGGGGGTTCGAATTGAACACTTTCTGCAGCGCGGGGGTTGGAATTCTTAGTATTTTCATATTTGTGTCATCTTTCGGTTTTAAGTTCAAATTTTACTGTTTCTGGAGTTCCTAGCTTGAAGTTATGAGGTTTTTCTGAGCTGCACTGTTAAATGTCCATGCTTGGAGTTCCGGCGCGGGTAATAGCACAAATTAGTTAAATTGCGGCTCGAAATAAGACGTTTTCGCTACAATTTGTTGTTTTCTGTAGCAAATTATGGCGTAGATTGCCTTGGCGATTTTTTGGGGTTTCTGTGTCTGTATTTTTTGTTTTTAATGGAAGGCTTTATTTTGGAGTCTTGAAAGTTACGGGCTCTAGCTCCAAAATGACTGATACCGGTGTTTGGTATACCCACAACACTATTCCTTCTGTCAACATG